>JAQIBA010000040.1:558544-688308 GCA_028293925.1 Brueelia nebulosa
CAAGCTCATAAGCGGGGATTGTTTTTTTTTTCATACACCTGAAGGACACCCGGAATTCTGAAGCAGCGATTGCTTAGGCTATTATGTAGGGAGTTGAATAACTGGGGGGCGTTTAACTATTTTTATGGATTTACAGGATTAACAGTAAATGATTGCTGAGCAACTGCCGTTAAATGGCATTCCTCAAAAGTTAGCAATGTCATTTTGTCAATGCTCAGCTGATGTTCATCTGCATATACAAATTTAATCCACCGGTTTAGCGTAAATAATATAACCCTGACACTTGACTAATCCGAAGATCAGGAAACTCTTCCAGAGTTCAACGTTAAATATTTAGGAAAAGTTTTCGGGACAATTTGCTGATTTTCCGGTCGTTTTCTCAAGGCCCAACCTCAAAGTGTCAAACTAATTGGTCGGATTAATTACTTTGTGAGGAATTCTCAAGGAAAGCATTTGTCATTTCTCCGTTTCGAAGCAGAGTCACGCAGCGAAATTTTAACTCTGTAAATTCGACAAATAATTGTCCGGAGAGGCCAAGAATAGGCCGAAAACGGCATAAGGCCGTTGGGCTGTCCGATGTTTTCCTTTTCCGACAGTTTAGAAAGGCGACGGAGGTGCTGGGAGCGAAAATCTGCATCGCCGACCACGCCTTTCGGCCACTTCAAGGTTTTTCCAATTTTTGTAATCGGCCACGGGCGAAAAAAGGTTCGTGCGTTTGTTTGTTTTTTTTTCCCCTCCTCTCGCATTCTTTGTCTGCTTTAATTGCAATCATTTGATTGATTTTTTTGGAACGAAACACGCGCTGGTCACGAGTATGTCCGCCAGCGGGTTCCTGAAAACATTCTCGACCCGATTCGCCCTCGGGGACCAATTTCCTGGAAGGTTTCCCACAGTTGATTTATTTTTCTAATTCCACACAACAACACGGTGGGAAATGTGCGTGACTGTTCGATTCCTTGCCACTCTTTTAATTACCGGCAGGCACAAAATTTATATTAATATATTACACTACAGCCAAATGGAGTTTGCTGACGAAACAGTTTGCCGAAGACTGCTGAAGGTCAATAGGTTGTCGTTAATCCTCATTTTAAGACACTTCCCCCTTTCAATATCTCTCAATTTTATTTTTAGGTTATCCCTTTCAGCCATTTTTTCTGTTTTCAGTCAGTTTCTTATTTCGTCGGTCATTAATAACCGCTGTTCCGTCTTTTCGTTGCTTATTGTTCTCCATTAAAAGGAGATCTCTCGACCTCCTCTTTGTCGCATTAGTTACACTCTCACCTCTCACAGTGCACCACACACACGCGCATACATTCCGAGAGAAACAATGCACTCGACGCTCCATAATCTGCTAAATATTAATCAATCACTGGGAAAAGTTGCGTAATTTTAGCAAAATTAGCGCCCGAGGATTCACTCATTTACCGATTTTCAAAAAGGTGGGGAAATGGGAAAAATTTCCGAGGTTAATGTGGAACATTTACAGTAGCCCTCAAAAGTATTTTGACAATACAAAATTTTTTCTTTCCCACCCATAAGAGTTATTTACAAAGTGAAATTTCATTAAAATGCTTTACAACATTTATAAATATAATATTAATTAAATAACAGAAGAGTTTATCTTTAAAATGTATACTATAATAACAGAAGACTAAATAAGAATATTATAGAAAAAGCAGAAGATTTAGAATTAATGTTCTGTATATTTTGTTTATAATTTATTGTATAATTTATAGTTTATAATTGCTGTATAACTTATTTCTATATACTAATAATATAAGATTAAATAAGAATATAATAAAAAAGCAGAAGACTGAGAGTTTATGTTTTGTATATTTTGTTTCTTTAATTCCAAATGGCGTCAAATACAGTAGCGCTCAAAAGTATTTCGACAATACAAAATTTTTTCTTTTCCACCCGTAAGAGTTACATACAAAGTGAAATTTCATTGGCTTTCATTAAAATTCACTACAAAATTGTCATATTTATAAACATAATATTAATTAAAAAACAAATTAATTAAATAGCAGAAGAAACAGACAGTTTATCTTTAAAATATAAGAAAAAGTAACAGTAGAATTATAGAATAATACCCACTGTACTAATAAGAGTATTACTACTAAGTAAGAGTATTAAAGAAAAAGCAGAAGACTAAAAAGAATGTTATGTTTTGTATATTTTTTTATCTTATTTATACCGAATTAATATATTATTAATAGCATTGATAACTAAATAATATAACGCTAAAATAAAACCTTATAATAAAAATAATTAACTAAAAAAACTATTACATTTTGTATTGTCAAAATACTTTTGAGCGCTACTGTATATTATTAATAACATTATTGCATTATTATTATATTTTATTATATTATTATTTTAGTATTAGCTGATAACTAAATAATGATACACAACCATAGCGAAATATTATAGTAAAATAAATAACTGTGAAACTATTAAATTTTGTATCGTCAAAATACTTTTGAACGCCACTGTATATAAAGGGCTACTTTGCAAAAGAAACTCACTTCCTAAAAGAGCGATTTAGATTATTATCTGAGTTATGATTTAAATTTTTTTTGCGCAGACAAAAGCCTTTTATCAAATCGTGAGAGAAAATATGCACTCAAGGACAGGTTGATGCCTGGTACAACTTCCAGGATTTCTCTCCCTTATAATACAGAACACTGAAAGCGGTTCTGCAGCAACTCCTTCAGAACTCTACTGCAATGGGTAAACCTAATGAGTGGCGTTAATACTAGAAATAATTAATTATAACGAAATAACCCAATTTTCGTTACCATAATAACAGTTATCGTGCGCGATGTTATACTGTAATTAAAATCTATGTGTCAACTGTTAGAGTGGACTGTCAGAGAATAATATCGGGCTGAGGCTATTAACTGCGTCCAATTTTTAGGAGATGGCGGCGCTGTTTCACGTAACGACCGCGAAAGAAAGAAAAGCGCTTCTTCCGACAAGACAGCCAAAGGAGATAAGCTCCCATTATCCTGTCAATGTCCATCCCCTCGGACGGTTCGTCAGTCCGGAGAGCCCCACATCGGGCCGGAGGTGCTCCGAGCACTCATGAG
The DNA here is from genome assembly GCA_028293925.1 of Brueelia nebulosa. Classification (NCBI taxonomy): domain Eukaryota; kingdom Metazoa; phylum Arthropoda; class Insecta; order Psocodea; family Philopteridae; genus Brueelia; species Brueelia nebulosa. The sequence goes on from JAQIBA010000040.1 coordinate 561,637, forward strand.
ATCATGTAACCCACTCGTTTCGAAAAGAATTCAAATTAATTAAAAGGTGACTTAATTAATTTTAATTTATGGAAACCCCGGGCCGCGGCGACAGTCCACCCGGTAACCGTGTGGTGATTACGGTAATCGGTCGCGATTTTCATTTAACTTTTCTCTTCTCTTCGTGCGGCTGCTTTTTAAAATGGAAATAATATTACATGCGCCTGACATTTTCCGCACGCGGAAGAATTTTTCGATTTAGAAAAAAAAAAAAAAACTCGACAAGTTTCCGTAACCGTTCAATACTGTAATTAAATATCCGTTTATTCGATAATCGCTCACGAGGGTTTCTACTCTCATTCTCTACTCATTCTATGGGAAAGTCGGAGTAGGAAGGAGCACCCATGGGAACCTATCGAGTGTGACATTATCCGATTCCGGCACAAGGACCGGCCTTTTTCGTCACTTTCTCACAATCCTCAATATCTTGATCGGCTGCAAGGTTATGTCTTTTCCCGGCTCGACTGCGCACGGGCAAAAGATGAGTAGCCTGACTTAGAGAGAGAGTGGCACAGGATGAACGGTAACAAAGGAAATGACTTCGGAGAGAAACGGTAAAGTGTGTGCTTGGCAAAATTCCCAAGGAATTCAACGGTGGCGGACCCGAATTTCCTTGAAACCAACGACTACACAATAGTAAGGGAAACACAACTGATCTCAGTCAGCAGTAACCTTTTCTGTTATAGAAATAATCCCTCATTGTTTGCAACCGATGGTAACGCCGACACTACGGGCTCACCAAACTCCAGGAATGTTACATAAACGTCAGGGCTACCAACCTGTCCGCATCCGCAAAAGAAAACCCAAACACGTCCGAAAGCAAATGGGTTATGTAAAGAAACGTTTTTGCACGAAAAATAAAAACCGATAATTACGGATTTGTGTCGAAATTCGATTTCTCGAATGTAAATAAATAAAACACCATCGATTGACGAATCTATGCCTTTTATTATATCTCTTTCGATCAAATTGATTCGACACTCTGGTTCATATTCCAAATTCGGATGGATGTGATAACCCCGATTTGAGTGCGGTAACCAAAACCAAATGTCATAGTGCGATCGTGAATACACTCACACCAAAGAGGTACCACTCTTACACCCGTTACATTGGATGCGATCCAAAATTAGGACCCAGAGTCCGCAGCAAGGGCAAATCCTAATCCCTTCCTCCGCATTTTGATAAATGTTCCACCGAATAATTGTTGAGTTACTCCGAAAAAAAACGGGTCGAATGTTACTTAAGTTGCTTAATAAATTTATGGATTATAATAAATAAGCGAAAGACGTTTTAATAACGTCGAATCGATTTGAGTGTTGTTTTAGGCAAAATGGGGATAATGTATAAATGTCATTGCCAACAAAAAGAAAAGATGACCAATATAATCTCTTCATCTCTTCGGCCATTTCCTTTTGGGTGATATCAATCGGTAAATATTTCGCGTGTTTTCCTTCGTTCGAAAAATCTTCTATCTTCATTTCCGCCTTTTTCTTCTTTGCTTCCTCTCCTTAGAGAGTCATTTGCTCAAATTTTGGTCAAGTCTTCAACCCCAGGTTTAAATTTTAACAAATTTCTGCCCAGGTATAAACAAAGAGCGGCTACCTTCGCTGTTACCGGATTAAGAACAACTCCAGAAGACACTTTTCCGTAACAGTTAAAGAGGGATTAAGTTAAGAACGTAATAAATACGCTTTTCTTTGAAAATCTCCAGACTGTGCCCCGTTAAATACTCAGACACGTGAATCAACCTCAGCTAATTTAAATAATCGCCACAGACAAATTTGACTTGCACACACACATTGGAAACAGTGTTAAGGTCTCCCATTCTTGGAACCGTCAATTTTTCCCTTTCGATATTGCCGCCATTGAATGAGAGTCACTTTTCTAACGGTTCCAGACTCGGGAAGCCCCCGCATCAATTAAACAAATAATGAGGGAACAAAATGAGAGTAAGAAACGACAATAATGGGAGCCCCGAGAGTGAAAGTAAACAAACGAACTGATACTGTACCGAATCCGCTCGGAGTGCCACCACCACCACCACCACCACCACCATCACCACGAAGACCGCAAGGTCTGCGCGCACTCATGGCAGACACCGTCTGCAACTGGAGCCAGTATGGCTGCAACTCACTCTGGATAACCCCGCGAAGTTCTCGTCGCCGCGTTTAGTGTTTCAGTGTGTATTGTCACACGCGAACAGTGAGGTTTTTCCGAGGCCTGGCTTTTAGGAGACTTTACGGTGGATTACGATGGTAAGCGAGGAGTCCCGCTTTTGAGCAACAACAACGAAACCCTCCTCTTGTTTTCGATACGAATTTTGGCGCGACTGGAGATTGTTGTCAGGCGTCATTGCCACAAATCGGGTTTTGCCTGGGTCTATTTTTACTTGACATTTCAATGCTTAACCTCAAAAATCCAGTCAATAAAAACCTATAAAATATTTTGTTTATCACGACACGGTTAGGTCAAACTCTGGCGGACTCCTTCACACCGCTCGATGAGGCATTCAAACCCCAAAACTATCATTCGTCTCCGAAGGTGGAATCACATTTTATTCACTTTATTACGCGTATCACAGCAATAATACGCGTATTAGGAAAACCAATAAAAAACATTTTTTTGGCTGCGCCTGGCGGGGTGCAATAATCCAAGACGACACCTCTCCAAAAGAATAGGGGAGAAGATAATTTGTTTATATTTTGGCACTTTACGAAAACATTAATAAACTCTTCGAACTATATGCGAAGTAAAAATTAAAAATCCCTGGATGCCCTCCTGCAACCGAATTAGGATAGAGACCAGTGGCCTTTCGCTGCCATTAGCATTCTCCATAGAGAATGGGATTGCTTCGTATATTTTTTCTCACTTCTCAGAGTGTGGGGGTCAGAGAGAATCCTTTTGAGTGAACCAGGGTGATTTTCAACATATGTTTGACGACAAAAGCGCCTCGTAAGCATAACTTTCATACTGTTCGAATCCCCTTTCCAAATTGGGCACGTGACTATTAACCGCTTTGATGATTTTCTCGTAGAAAAGAATATAAATATTTTCACCGGGCAATTAAGCCACTTACGATGCCATTCACGTACTATTGGAGTTTATCGCATGTCTGCGGCGTGTAGGTTCGAGCAAAGCTCTTCGCTAAAGGCCACGGGGCAACCCACTCGCCATTAATCTCTCCAACAGCTTCATTCCAATTTCTTCAACTTGACGGTTCACATTTTAATCAAAATCGCAATTATTCCAATTGGCTTTGAAAAAGAGCCGACAAAAGGAGAACGCCCCCCGCAAATACTTTCATTTAATTTTCAATCCCTCGTTATAAACAATGAATGAATAAATGAGTTCACGCCGAGACCCAACGGTATAACAGCACCGCAATGGCAAAGTCTAAGGCCGTAAGAAACCTTCGACGTCTGTCCATCAATGGAAAGCCTCTATTGCGTAACGGACGCCCACGATCCCGCAATTCCGCTAATTAATTTCTTTTTCTAGTTAATTCCTGCCCGGGCGAGACTCCTCCATTTTCGTTTGTTTTGAATTTCCCTGCAGTTTTCCCGCGAGGTCTGAAACGACCACGTGAAGTGAAGTGAAGACAACCAGCTCGTACAATGTTGTGGCGAAGTGTATTCGCGGTTGTGGTGCTATGCGCGGTCGCCGACAGCCAGACACCGCGAGCGACAAGGGCTACAGCACAACCCACCACCAGGTCTACCACCAAGACTCAAACTCCTGTCATTAGGGTTAATTACAAGAGCGTCAAGAGGAGTCCACTGACGCCGCTGAACGACACCGCGGACGGAACAACCGAAAACGGTGCTGCGGGAAAAGCGTCATCCGCAAGAAACAGGTAAGAATGCATTTGCACTCCCACATCTGGCGTTGCACTCCCAATTAGCCTCAATTCCGACGAGTATTTCTGTCGTTTTAATGACGCTCATAAGATAATTTAACATAAAACCTCACGCGTATACAATTTAACTCAGTTTGAAGCAACCGTTAGTGCAAGTGCATTAATTAGCTCTCCGGACATTTTATTCATTTTCGAGCGCTCATAAAATGCAACGCGTTTATTGAACTTTTAATTAGGGTGGTTTTCCATTATGTCCTCTTTTTCAAATCAATGTTACGGTCAATTCTTGAAATATCCAATTTTTGGCTCATTTCCAAAATCGCCCTTCATTTAAGGTAATACTCCTGTACAAACTTGTCACATAATTATTACCGAAAGGGGTAACAATAATTGTTATCAAACTGGACTCCCAAACAATCAAAATATCGCTTTGGGGTTAGAATTGAAGATTTTAACTGACCACCATGATAAACTTTCTACCCTGTAAGTACCTGAGGAGCTGATTTTCTAGTCCAACGACCCCGAAGAGTGGTAATTACCTGCAATAAAAAGGAAAAGTACTTCAGTTTTGCCCGGCAGAATGCGGTTTGCGAATGTGGGCCTCCCCATAGGGCAAAACCTTCCTCCGGGTCCGACAAGTGGCGCTTATGACCGGGGCCTCGCGTTAAATTAAGGTCAGATGTCGGTGGTGGAATAATCGAAAGAAAAACAATTCCCTCCATGGCTTTGGCCGCGAATAATTGGCCAATTATAGGAATTAAAAAGCGAGGCGTTTGGCTTTGGAAAAAATATTTCTGGGGTTTGATAATCGAAAATCTGTCACGACGGCAGTCTCTGCTTCACGAGAAATTAAACCGTATCGCGGAGAAAAAGTGAAATGTCGTAAGCAGATGCGGAGACCTCACGAATCCCACGTTCGGGCATATTGCGAAACGGGCAGTTATTACAGGTGAGCGACTGGTGCACCTGTAATGGGGTGTCGCTACTCTTCTGCCCCTTTAATCATATCAGCCGATGACTTTGCAGAATATACCGCCCCGGTACATGACAGTGACTTCGGGTGACCTTCGAGCACCTTTGCCGATGTCTCGTTAGGCAAAAAATGAGCAAAGGTGGAGCACTTTAATGAACCATACACCTGTCTTTACACGTACAATTTCGGAAAAGTGAAAATGCGGAATCTGTCTGCTGTTCTACGCAAAAGTTACGTAATCACCAGGATAGACGTAAGCACAAAGCCTCGATCACCTATAAATGGCGCGCCGATTGCAAATTTACAATCGCTTTGTGCAACATCGTAAATGGACAACCCCCAAAAAAACGCGCGAGCCAAAGATGTGAACATCAGCCAAAGAAAGTTGGGTTACGCATTCCGAAAACATGTTCTGTTGTCGAGAGGCGGAGGAATAACAACAAAATAAAGCGAGATTTTATTTTCGTTGGCCAGCACAATCGTGTTTTCGCGTATGAAGAAAGAAAACACGCGAAACATTTTGGAGATGTTCGTGAGCGCAGAGAAAAATGGAGCAGGATTCCGAGTTTGTTTTCGTTAAGGCAGAAAGTCGTGGTTTCAGACGCTTCCGAGTTTTTTGTCTGCTGGAACAACCTTTCACTTTCGATCCGACTGAACTTTCTTTTGTTTGCTACAGTAGAACCGCCATATTGAAAGCAGACGTCATTACGTGAGCAACAAAATGGAGTCAGCACTGTTATGTCTTTCCCGACAACAGAAAACCCCCGGGAGTCCTCTCCGTTACATAACGCAAATCGCATGCGTAACAGCAAAAACTTTAGCAGACGACAAATCAGCGGCGTAAAAGGGGAGCAATCAATTTTGGAGTGACAAGTTGATTAAGAGATCTTAACGAGACTCAACCGGCGTGGTCGGGGACCTTATAACAATCTGTAGTTACTCAACATAACACCATAAAATTTTGGGGTGTTATTTCCGGAGCAGTGCAAAATTTAATTGGCCAAAATTTTCCTAAAGAACCATTTTCCAAACTAGTCTTTCTTTCCCGTTCGTCTTTAATTCACAATAAATCACAATAAAATTTAATACTCCTCTTCCGTATTATTTTAAACATTTTTTTTATTATCTAGTTTGCAAATTATCAGTAGTAATTATAATAAAATTATCCTTTTTAATTGTATTTTATGGTATTTCACAAAAAATTGTGACTGGCGGAGGTAAATCAAAGAAGGAAGCACTGATGACGTAAACTGACACCCGATAACGCCGTTGCCAAACACAAACAATGACATTACTTTTCCACGATTTTTTATCGGATGCTCTGCCCCGAAAAAAAGGGTGACCAGTGGCCCTTTTAATGCATTCGTTCTTTCAATTTCCCTCTTATTTATGCTAGTTGCACAAAACCTACAAAAAACCCAAACAAGCTGAGTCATACTCCGAACCATATAACTCTTGGACTGAGAGGTTCCCGCCAAAAGTTTTCCACCGGAAACGGAATAAGTCCACAAACGCAAAATAGTCAATGGAAAAAAATTTCTCCCACGGGATTTCTTAACGCCAAACGAGATATGATTTAACTGATTTATAATACAATAATGAAAACGCTTTTACAACTTCGCCAGAAAGAAAGTCGATAAGTTCTATAATTGGAGAGTCCGGTATGGCAGTGACAAACACCCGAATAAATATCTTTCCATTGTGATTAGTCTCAAGAAGATTATGATCCCCTCCAATCATAGACTCCTCATTTGTCCGTTTTGGTATTGCTGGTGACGTTGTCGGTAATGATTCTCCGCAAAAGCTCTCACCGGAACCACCCCTGATTTTTCAAAAATTCCGGACCGTGAAGAATCTCTCCCTAAGTTAGCGATTACTCGACCGCGGAAAAACTGGGACACGTGACACTACTTTTATAGATTTTGACGAGCTTCCGCCTGACTTTTATTCTCTCTTTCTTTCTTTTCTTAATTTTCGGTTACGTAAAGCGAACCGCAAACTTTGCCACCGAAGGAAATGTCCAGTTTTTTTTTTTTCTAGACGTCGCTCGGGTCAAATAATGAAATCGATTAGTCTCGAGAATTAAACCAGAACGACGAATGTCGCAATGAAAATTTGGATTTATTGAAATTCTTGTGTCAGCCTTGAACGGGAACGTTACTGGCTTTAAATGGAAAACCCTCGGGATTTGGCTGACCGTGGAAGAACGCGGTTCGGGACCTGAGGCTAAGTCGGAAAATGGGAGCGATTGACGCTGGGAAAAGATGTCGATAAAAGAGAAGGGAAACGGAAACAGTTCCATTCTCTTTTTTGTATAGTATTCTAAATTTTCCACCTCTGTAAAGGTCGTCCTTTGCAATTTTTCCCCCACAGAAAGTTTATATTTATATATTATAATAATAATTATGTTATATTTTATTTACTATACCCAAAGGCAATACACACAGAAAGATACACATAATATTTTGGAACAAGAGTACAATATCGTGTGATCCATACACGTGTACTGCACGTGTGAGCATAACAACGAAAAAGCAAAAGATTAAATAAATAACCGTCCGAACTGTGTACATATACGGTATTTATAAATTCAAAAGTAATGTTGTCAAATGAGAGGAATGAATAATTTAGACAGGTGAAAGTGTAAATAAATGAGTAATCGAACAAAAATATAAAACACCGATTTAAAAAACATAAAAACATATAAATTAATATTAAACCAAAAGGTATGCCAACTAGTAATAAAAATAAATTAATTAACGGATAAAAAGTTTAATACGTATTTTCCGTTAATGACAATACGGTTTTGCTTTAGAAATTAATATGCAAATATTAAATACTTTTTATGTGTAATTTATTTGTTTTTTATTAGAATCGAACAGATAGCTTTTCGAAAATAACCAACGCCTTTTTTATTTAGGCCATTTTTTATTAATCAAAGCCGTAAAACTTTTACGGTAAAAAAAAAAAAAACAATTTCCTCTTTGAGATTTCGTATTTAAAAACAAAAGTCAATGATAAATAAGAGCCGTTAATTTTAAATTATTCAGCGGATATGTCAACGTAAATCGGTCCAATGCGGAAACCGCGAGAGAACTCCTCCTGTCCCCCATGTTTAGCTTACAGGTAGCGCATTCTTAAGTACAGCCTGCAGTGACGCAGTGTTGACAACAACACCAAATGAGCAATACCCGATAACAATCCCTTTTCATAATTGCATCGCTGGTGAAATTTCCGGTTATTCGGCATTGTACCTTTCAATAACCGTTTCTCCGAGAAAAACCTGTTTTTTCTTCTGCTGTCAGTTTAGCAGATCTATGACGAGGTTGATCACCCATCAACCCTTATTTGGGAATGGGGGATGGAAATATGTTCTCTTCCGAACCTCATTTCGATGTGGTATATCTCTTCTTGTCTCGGAGGTTTTACCAAAGCGATCAAAGCGGAACGTTTTAAAATTCAGTTATAAAAGTAGATCCGTGTCTTCACAGTCTTTGCCGCAAAGTTTCACCATCTCTTTTGACATTCATGCGATCATTTTTGGCACTGAGTTTTCGATTAATTGTTATGCGATCCACGCGTGGTGGATGAATATAAAACGACTGTTTACTCTATAAATGAAATCCTATGACTAAATAAATTTTGGAACTTCATTAGGAACCATTAATATCACACCTTCTTCGGCCAAAAGTGCGTCGACCACAAATTCAGATAACAAATGCTGAGTTTGGCTTCACATGGTCACCAAGGCACGTGTCTGTTTGACTGTTCCATTTCTATTTTTTAATGGTCATCGTGCACCGACCACTTCGCCTGGCCAGAAATTCCATTTCGCAAACCGACCAACATTTGCAGCAGCTCCAGTTTCCAATTCTTGCGGTTATCCTTGGATCGCATCGAAAGTCCTGCGTGTGGCAACCCTGTGGGCGTCGAAATAAATTAAACTCTCCTTTCGGAAGTGCTCCGAGTGAGCGGCTCCCACTTAAATAAGCCATTGGCAGCCGCACTTTGACACAGGTTCACGGACAGTTTCCACGACGGCGGCGAAGACAACCCGTTCGGCCGCATTCCTATTGTACCGTCTTTCGCCAAACTCGCCTTCCCGCCGTGTGCGTCCGTTGTATCAGTCGTTTCCGACCTTCTCTGACTTTTTCAAAACCCGTTTTGATTTTTCATGCACCTGTGAGTTACTCTCCTACGAGTTTGATTCGGACTTTCGAGAATTCCACTCGAGCACCGCTTTATGTATGGCTTTAGAGGCTATATATGAGATAAGAAATGGAAATGTAAACACTTGTTATCTTCTAAATGGGCATTTGTTTTATTTTTTAATTTAGTTTGAATTGATTGATCCTTAATAACTTCTGCTGTTTCATTTGCCGATATTGTTTACATGCGGCAGCGTAGGGAAACTTTCTCTGTCATGGGATATCTTTACAGAGTGCACTTAACTGAGAAAACTCTTTCAAATGGGTAAAATAGGGTTTGAATGGTCCCATCCCGATTAGGATCGCGGTTACCGAATTAAAAACGCGATTAAGAAATCAAAATGGCGTTCCCACTGACATTTCTCTATCTCTCATCGAACAACCCGGGTGCGATGTTTATCTATCTCCAGAACGTGGGATCCGACTTTTCCAAAAAACAAACCTGTTTCCGCGTGCAAGGGCAAGAGGCAAACTCTCGACTGCAGGAAATGCACTCATTTGAATAAAGTAGGAGTCCACGCCAATGGACAACCTTGCCTGGCCTTGCCCCGTAGGTGTGGTCCCTCGCCAAGGTGAGCCTTAACCTAAGCTCTCACACTTGATGCCAGCGCGTTCTATTTCTTTGAGGCTTGCATTTATTTATACGTTATTAATTACATTTGTATTTATAACAAGTTGGGTGGATCCGCCTGCTCTTTTATATTTCGGCTTTCCCTTTCTCCGCGGTAGCTCGGTACGAATTTTGCATGAAAATCACCTTTTCAAATGCAAATCGGTGAGCTACGTCGGGCCAAATAGAGGTCTGCACGTTTCACATAAAGGCCAGGCCATCTTTTAATCCATATGAACCCTTCGAATAATTCTGCCGCAGCACCGACCGAAAATTACTATCGAATTTGGCAACAAAATTTCACCCGAAAAAACTCGTTTAAATAAATATTTTGGTAATTTAAAAATAACAATTCTGACCCAACCATTGCGTTATGGAATAATACCCCCACCGCAGAAATTTCGAAACGGCGATCCCCATTTTGAGCCACGGTTTGGGATTGCCCCCTTTGGGGCCCGCAACAGATAAATTCTGGAAGTGATTTTTCCATGAAAATTCGTGAAAGAACTTGGACACCGCAGAGTGAAACACTGGCCCCGGGGTTATATATGATCATGGCGAAATGGCGTTACGTAACAGTCGTGATCATAATAATTACAATTAAATGGCTATGACTTATTTAAAGAAATATTATTTTTTAGATCAGATTAAACATTTTATTTGGCCGATGTATTGTTTGAATGAATGCTATTGAAACAATCAAACAATCTTCGCGAGCCTTTGCAAAAGCGTTAAAATTACTCATTTTTTCCGATCCCAAAGTTGGAAATTTTCGCGTGCACATTTTACAACCGAATGGACAGAAACAAATAATGTTGTGTTATATGTGCCGGATTGGGTCGAATGGTTAGGAATTTTCACTCGGAACTGTGCGGTGTGAAGCGTTAACTAATTCAAATCATTCAGATAATCACTGATCCGTACCTGACCTTTCCACTGGGTTCGCTTAAACCCGCCATTGTTCTCCCGTATCCGCCCGCCTTCTTGTGACTTTGAAAATGCCTTGTCGATTACTTAAAGCCTCCACAACGCTACCACCCCTCTCATTCGACTCCACCCTTAAAAGGTATTAAAATACCTAACGATTGGCCACAGCGCCTAAAATGCCTTTTTCGACCACACTTTTTCTTCTATTTCCGGTTTTATTATTTTACTCTTGCGCCTCTTTATCTTTCGACTTTTCGCAAATTCATCAAAAGGAATTAAATAACCCAGTTAATTTATTTTTTTTTTACAGAATCTCATAAATCATGAATTCCTTCGTGTAAACCCTAAACAAAAAATAAATTTTAAATGTCACTTAAAACCCGCGAATGTTAAACAAAATGAACAGCCGAGTCATGTTTGGCTTTTAAGTTTTGTCTTAAACTGTAAATGCCGTTACGACCGAAGACGGAAGTGCCGGAAATTTTTCTAAGATCTCAAACGAAGAAAACTGAAAGCTACGCTCTGCCCTTGTGAAAGGAGACGAAAGTTCCCGTTTTCCCTTGGACAAGGGTGCCCTCGTTGCGGGGGGTCGTTTTCGTCGGAATTGTGTAACACCCAAAAGGCCGGGAGAGGCCCAAAGGCTGTCAATAACGACTCTCTAACTGACATCTCGGTCGAATCCAATGCCAAACTGTTTACGATCGGGGAATTATTTGTGACAGGAGTCCCGACGAACGTGACCATCGTTATTTAAAAAAATCCAATGAGAACAACCATTACTTCTATTGATGATTTAAATCAATGGGTGACTCCGTCGCAGAATCAACAACTCGTCACTCGGGATAAAGGCCATAATTCAGGGACCTAATAAAAGCTTTCTCGATGGTCCTTACCATCGGAAGCTTTGTTTATATCTTAATAAACCATTCACACCGCAATAAAATGAAGAAAAGAGTTATTTTAATGAATTATAATTAATTAGGGGCTCCGAAAGTGCTAAAATGTGCAAATTTACCGGAAAAACTTTTTTGAAAAGCCGTATATAAAGCCTAAACGAGTTATACAATTACTGGGGACCGTTTGTTTTCGGATGAGACCCCGCTGAGTTCCAGATATAAAACCCAGTGACGTATTCGTCATTAGGAAAATTGTATTTATGACCAAAACGCGTAATTATCTTGTTACTTCCGCAATTTGTGGCAAAATTTTCTCCCTCCCGATCATTTATACTCATATAATATCGCGGGGTTTTTTTTTTGCTAAAAGCCAACTCTCCGTGTCGTTTTAATGGTTCGTTCAATTATTTTATTACCGGTCGTGTCACTTTTCTGTTTCCTTTGTTACATTTCGGTGATTATCTTTCCCGCATGTTCCACATCTCAACTGATCAGCAAAATATCTGCTTAAATATTTAAAATTAATGTCTTCGCCCCAGAGAAGAGAATTCATAACCTGAATGGGACTGTACTTAAGTAAATATTTTTCGGAAATTCAAACAGGTTTAAGCGTCCGTTCTCGTTTCATCCAGTCCCGGGCCAGGATTTGAATTTCTCCCCGAGAGACGACGACTCCATGTCAAAATCCGAGCAATCAACTTCACCGAATGGGATTATTAAATATATGAAATTTCTTTCGTTCGTTAAGGATACGGCCGATAAAATTCCAACTGAAGAGCCAAATACCAAATTGGACGTGGAAGTTATGAACAAACAACACTCGACTATTAGGTTAATTTTTAGTTATTTACATTTAATTACGAATTACGTACTTGACCCGATTCCTTGTATGTTGTACGCATTTGTATTGCCCATTTTTCCCTGCCTTTTTTTAAAACGAATTTCCAATGAAATTATTTCGCGATCAAATTCACAATTGCTCTACTTTTTCATTGTCTTCGATCATTCTTATCAATGGCGTTTTAATAGTAGCTTTTAAAGGACATCGGACCTTCAATCTTCCTACTGTTTTTTCAAAATCTATACGGGGGGAAAATATTGGAATAAAATTTTAAAAATGGCTACTCATGGTCAAAATGGATTATTATCTCGTTGGATTCATATTGAAATATAAAACTAACTTTCTAGTAATTAAATTCTGCGCATTTTAATTTTACCGTTTTTTTGTGTGCCGTAAAAACTCAAACGAAAGTGCTCCGATGAATATAATTGAAATTTATACTGTGGCGCTTCAACTCAATAAAAAAAAATCTCGACTCGAATCAAAACTAATATTAAAGAACACTTTTTAAAAAGAAATCGTTTTTTATGCGCCATAACTTTTTTTATGAGGTCCAAGTAGGTGACAGTGACGAAATTTTAATTGATATTTATAAACACCGCTCAAAAATATATTTCATACAGTAGCTTGATCCTCAGGAGAGTGGTTTCTGTATTTCTGTGTTGAAATCAGATTTTGCTGATTTCAAAAACCTCGGCAGGCATTCTCGTTCTGATTATCAAAGACTCCCGAAAACTTTCGGTACAAAACCATTCAGCCGAAATCACACTACTTATTTTTCCCTCTTATTCGCTTTTTAAGGCCGAATTCAGGTGCTTTTAGAACGATAACCCGTTGAGTACATCCGCAGCGGGGTCGCCGTACGAAGATGATTGCACATGGGCGTTGACAGATACCAGATGACTACTATAATCTTCTCTTTGACGACACACACACACACACACACAGGAAAACAAAAACAAATTGTACCAGTTGATGAATATTCATGGGTAAACCTTTGCCTAATGATTCGTCTTGACTTACACAGTCGAGAACCGTGATGGATTCGTGCTTTATTATGAGAGCGATGAATTATGTATATTAGTTTCCGCCTCCGCAGGGAACCACGGAAAAGATCACGCCTCTTATGGAAAATCGGAAATAAACGCAACGTCATGAGCGATGTTTTTGATTGCGCGATGGGCCAAATCGAAAGAGAGGTTGGTGGGCGAAGGCAGAACTCATTCCTCTCAAAGAATCCACAACATTAGAAATATTCAAAGCTCCATTATAATCAGCGGATTGCTTATTAGCAGCACTCCTTATTATAAAAAACAAAGCATTCCCGGGAAAATTCTCAAGTCCTTCGCCTCCCATGTTTAGGGTGCACCTCGGTTACGCCCGAGGAAAACATTATCTTGACCAGCTGTCCGACGCCTCCTCGAGAAGTGGGATGTTAGCTCGTAACAGATTAACTCTCAGGATCAGAGAGAGCATCCACAAGTCTCCAGGCCCTAATGCTATTATCTCCTTTATAAATTATACCACAATCTCGAGGCGACATTGGATAAATATTAATATTTACAGAAACCATCTCGGTGCACTTTATGTATTTCATTATTAACAAAACGACTAATTTAACAAAGAGAGAGAGAAATTCTTCGAATCCGGAATCCTCCTGAATGGGTGAGATTGCCAAAGAGACACTAAACCTAAATGTAAACCGGAGTTTAGGTCAATTGTGATTTGTCGCTATTTAAAAACGGGTTTATCTCACCCCCGTGAATAATAATAAGCGACTCTGTTTTTCTGCCTCATCATTGAGTCTTTCGAGAAAATGTGAAAAAGATTACGACTAAAAAGTTCACTTCTGTCTCACAAACACCCTCCACCACCGATTAACAATTCAAAGAATTCATAAGAGCAATTATCCACCAAATGAAAGTGGAATCGATATCAGGAAGAACCACTTTAAGTCGAGATTTTCACATCTGAGGATGCGATAGGTGATCATCAACATTTCTTGACGGGTGACCTCTCAAAAAGAACCGTTTCTAAATTTCTTTCTATGAAAAGAACAATGCGGTACGGTGGAGTAATTAAAAAGGGGTCGCCTTTTAATATAATTTTGACAGGAAAACTCAGGTGTACCTTTTTTTTCTCATTTATTATAATCGCCGCTCTTCTCAAAGCTTTTCCTTTTTGAATTTTTGTGACGCTTTGCCTTATTGCCGACATCTGCGACAGTTAATTTCCTGCTTTTAAAAATCTGCTAACCTCAGAATATTCCCTCATTTTGCATCTCTATCCATTATTGTACAGCTTCACGGTATTGTAATTTACTGTTTACTTTCGGGAATCTGTAAAGCGAATATTCAATATATTCTTCCTTATTACCACTGATAGAACAACACCAATACAATGATAACCCTACTTTCGTTTTTAATACTAAAAGAATCTATCGAAAAGACACTCCAACTTTATAATGTGGCGCAAGGCTACAGCCCGTTTTTTACTTTTATGGAACGGCTGCCGTAACCCGAAATAAAATCCCTTAGAGTATTAATCTTATTTTCATTGAGAACCTAATGAAATACTTCCAGGAATTAGTGATGTAGCAATCCATCATTACACTTTCGTATTGCCAGCTACGTGCTCGCATGAGTGTCTGGTTACTCCCACTTTCATCCACTCTTCATCGGCGCAGCGCCTTACGACGGCGTTCCACCGCGAGTGATCGCACATTAAATAATTATAATGAGATCTTACGGGACAAACGCCAATTACGACGGCGATAAAAGTCCTCAAAGGAAACTCAACTTGGATCGGCTGGTAAAATTAAGAGCCTTGTCACCAATCGAAGAGCAACCTGATTTATGTAAAAAAATTTTCCATCTTTTTTGAATGTAATAAATCGGAGATTTCGGCAAACTCGTTTGAAACCTTTGGTGTAATTTCATTCAGTAAAATGTCATCTCTTCGAATATCAGAGAGTTGGGGTTCTTTGTTCCACTCCCGGGAGAAATATGATCACGAACGCCCCCAAAAGTAGGGGTTTCCACTCGTCCATCAGTCTTATCAAATTGGCCCGTCATTTCCCACAACTGACCAGTGAAAGCTTTCTAATTAACTTCAGGTCGGTACCACCGGTTCGGTTCAATTGGAATCATAAAACCGAGCATTTTTCGGACCTGCCCACCCAAATGACCTCTTGCGATGATTAGTGTGGCGTTTTAGACTACCGAAGGTATCCCAACACACGAATTCGATTTAACTCCCCGAAATTCATTCTTTTATCTTCTTGTCTAATGACTTCTCTTTTTTTTTCTCAAACTAAACTCCGGGAGTAGACGACCCCCACTGAATGGTACAAAAACGTGAACGCTGCATTTGCGTAAGGTCTCACCAAAACTTCTCGTGGTTTCAACCTGGCCACATTTTTCAATGGTTGCTCCGGGAGATTAGAAAAACTGCCAAACTCATTAAGAAAGCAAAAGAACCCACGTATTATATTTAGGCCTCCGGGCAGCTTTCGTTTTTGGTGCACTCCCGGTGAAAAATGAAAAGAGAATGAGTTTCAACAGCGAAAGCCCTAATCTGGAATCCTCACCGACCAATTAAGGACTCCCCTACACACCTCTAATTGAAGGAGAGAAGTGTCTGTTAAAACTGGCTCTTATAGAAAACAGACTTCCGCTCTGACCTTTACCATACGGACTTAATAATGAGCCACCGCAAACCAATCTTCATATAATTGGGCTTCGGGTAAATTAGTGGGCTTTCCATAAAATTTTACCTTATTCGACGAATTCATGGAAGTTTACTTTCTTTCCTCGTTGGAGTCATACCTGAAAAATAAAAAACAAAATTGTTACTGTCAAAGTCGGCAAAATAGATTAAAATACACTTGAAAAGCTCTTAACCTTAGTCGATGTACTTTTCGCACGATAGTCGACGATTTGCTCTTCTTCCCAACCTTGGAAGATTTTAGATAAATGTTTGCGCAACTTTCCCAAATGTCGCGCATTCGAAACTGCACCCAACCTCATCCCTTATACTATTTTATCTCCAAAACTGAATACCCTAAGAAGTCATTTCAACATCTGTTCTTTTTCTTCCGTTATCTCTTCCTCTTCGCACTCCCCAGAAAATATTCCGACAAAAAAAAATATTTTTAAAGTTAAACGGTTTTATTTCAAGTGCACTAAAAAGTAAAAAATAATTTGGAATCAATTTTTTTGTTTATAAAACCGTGGGGCGTTATACAGTATAAAAATTGTACAGGTTGCAGTGCACACTTGAAATAAAACCGTTTACAATACGCTCATTTATCGGCCTGAGATAAGGTTATTTCCTTTAAGGACTCGTAAGTTGAGCAATTAATTAGATTTTGGGAATTTTTTTTATTTTTACCTGAGCGCTAATTTAGAAATTTGAATTGTCAGCAAAAACGAAAGTGTGTGCAAAATTTGAAAGAAATTGGTCTGAGGGAAAAGGGTCAAATTTCGCTTCAAAGTTTTGATTCACGGTCTAGGCAGACAGACAGACAGACAAACAGACATGAAACTAAGTTGAACAAAACCGTTTAAACAGGCAGACAAACAGACAGACACGAAAACCAAGTTGAACAAAACCGTTTAAACAGACAGACAAACAGACAGAAACGAAAACCAAGTTAAATAAAACCGTTTAATAATAAAAACCGCCACCTCCAAAAAGATTTTCTCAAAAATCAGGTGAAGTAATTAGTGAAAGATCGCGTAGGATCTTAAGACGATTAAATCCTCAAACGATCCACCCACAAAGTCGTAACGGACGCTAATTCCCGGAAGAAAAACTATTACGTCCGTAGTGAACCGATTTTCCCTTAAGCGCGCGAAAACGTTAATTTTTTCCTGTTGCAGGTAACTTCCCGATGATCACTTCTAGAAATGAGGGCGACCTTTCCGAGCAGAAATTCCTTTAGAGTAAGTGCATGAACGGAATTGGGGCAGAGTAAAGTCCTTGCATGTGCCAAGCAACGTCAATCAAATCTCTCACAAGAAGAATCTCCCGAAGAAACCTTGAGAACCTCTTTTTCCATTAAGGCGTCACACATTTTGTGGAGAGGGAATTTCGAAAAAAAAAAACGCGAGATTTCTCATATTTCGGTGCAGAAACTCTCCGAAGCGGTCGCGTGTTTTTAATTAAAACTTTTAATTAGGACCGCCTCTCAACCAAAATCTAATCTGCGACTATAATTCCAGGTTAGACTTATCATTAAATAATTAATTTCATTAAATTAGGAAAGCGTGTTTTAGAGCTCCCAAAAGAATCTGAGGCCTTTCGATTGACCCCGAATGCAATTATAATTGGAATACTCTCTCAGCGATGCAGACATTGCAAAACCGGTTTGCTGACAACAGAAGAGTTTGAAATTTAGTATTGACTGACGTGAATAAATAGTGGTTCGAGATGGAAGGAGGCGTGTTGTTGGTAAACTCTTGAGGAAATTGGTCGAATAAGAACACCTGTCATGTAAGCATTCCTTTGTACTGAAAGCTAAACCGTTGCGTTGAGTAAAATTCTATGAATCGGTGCAATAAAGTTCAAATTTTTAAACACATAAGCTGCACCCAAAATCTTCTTAACCGTCAGTATAAAAAACTGGATAAGTGGCGCCGCTCCAGTTTTTTTCCTCCATTTTCCTCTACAAAAGTTGTTTTTACTCATTCTGGCTATAGGGAAAACTCGACACTTATTACACTTAAATATAATAAAACAAATGTTTACATCGAATTAAATTTAAATTGAGTAATAATTTATATGTATCAATTAAATAAACGATCAAGAAAATAAATAAAATAATACAGTAGTTTTATCGTAATGGTTTTAAAAGCGTCGACAGCCGCCTCTTTTCCTTTTTTGCTATTTTTTTCTTTTCCGAAAACTGAGAAAACGGAATATTTTGACTGTTACAGTATTTAACGGAATATTTTAACTGCTACAGTATTTGACAGTATTTAAAGGAATATTTTGACTGCTACAGTATTTTACAGTATTTAACGAAATAAATATTTTGACTGCTACAGTATTTTACAGTATTTAACGAAATATTTTTTGACGGCTACAGTATTTTACAGTATTGAACGGAATATTTGTTGACCGCTACAGTATTTTACAGTATTTAACGAAATATTTTTTGACGGCTACAGTATTTTACAGTATTGAACGGAATATTTGTTGACGGCTACAGTATTTTACAGTATTGAACGGAATATTTGTTGACCGCTACAGTATTTTACAGTATTTAACGAAATATTTTTTGACGGCTACAGTATTTTACAGTATTGAACGGAATATTTTAACCGCTACAGTATTTTACAGTATTTAACGGAATATTTTTTGACGGCTACAGTATTTTACAGTATTGAACGGAATATTTGTTGACCGCTACAGTATTTTACAGTATTTAACGAAATATTTTTTGAAGGCTACAGTATTTTACAGTATTTAACGAAATATTTTTTGACGGCTACAGTATTTTACAGTATTGAACGGAATATTTGTTGACCGCTACAGTATTTTACAGTATTTAACGAAATATTTTTTGACGGCTACAGTATTTTACAGTATTGAACGGAATATTTGTTGACCGCTACAGTATTTTACAGTATTGAACGGAATATTTTTTGACTGCTACAGTATTTTACAGTATTGAACGGAATATTTTGACTGTATTGAAGTTGAAAAAATATTTATGAACATATACTGCGAGTATATCGGTCAATTGGGGGATATACTGAAGCGAAAAATGTCGGCGTCTCTCTTCCCTATTTCATCCTATGAGGCCTTGAATATCAGTTGGGCACAATCACTTTTTTGGTTCAATAGTCACCATAAAATTAGGTACTTTCTACCGTCAGATTCACTTTTATCCCTGGGGGGCGCTATGATTTTCTTTTGAAAACTGCAAAGTAATGAAACTACTTCACGACTACGTCACCATTAAATTACCGTTTGCCTGCATTTAAAGAGCAGTCGAAAATCAAATCGGAAGTTTCCTTTTTTCCATTGAAAAAATTCAAATATAAAAAGTCACAGATTTCGACTGACGGATCGTATAATTTAAATCTGCAGGTTTTTAATTACTTATTTACAGGCGGCTGTTAAATTTTTTTTAAGGCCGTATCAAATAATTCAACTTAATAATAAAATCGCAGGTAAGACTGCAGGTGAGCATGCGTTATGCAATCAACATAAAAACCCTTTTTATTATTGGAAATAAAAAAACAGGAACACATCGGTGCAAAAGCTTCCGGTTAAGAGACAGTTCAAAATGTGAGAAGGATCAAAGTTCCTCCCATTCGGTGTATTTTTTCAGAGGAAATGAATTGCAAGGCTAAAGGATGCAGGATCAAGAACTTGCCTTTGGCTAGAACGCTCACGATGATATTTAGTTTTATTTGCGCTTTTTAAGGTTATTTATAATTACCACTTTTACGGGCGCCGATACACCATTTCGGGTATAAAATCCAATTAGGTGAGTCGAAACCGAATTTATTCATCTATGAAATTAAACCCGATTAATTAAAATATTTTAATTAAATAAAAAAAACAAATAAGGCGTCATGCTAGAGTTAAAAACGTTGATAACACTCATTGCTAACCCTCCGGTCAATCAATGCCTCATTGCTCCGAAGGACGGAGCACCCAACGGTACCTTTGTTCACCGAAAAGAGCCCAGATTATAATAATTCAACGCTGAGAAGGACGGCAGCGCATAACCTTCTTCTCCTTTCATTACCAGTGTTATTTGATTCTGGCGTTAATTTATACACATAAGTACCACATTCAATTCGTTCAGTTCATGGCTTTAAATTGTTGCACTCCGAAGGTTCCTCTTTTTCTGGTCGGCCATGAAAGTTCAACTTCGGGAGGAACTGTGCCTATGAGCTACTTCCACATGCCTTGCACCGAGTTTTATTACTTAATTACGTTCGATTACGATCAATGAGACATTGCGATTGGATCTAAAAGTGAGTGTGTTTCCTCACACCGAGTGTTTGCTCTTTTGAAACGCCATTCATTCTCATCGAATTTGACCAGGTGACTAATCACCGATACCGGTAATTAGTTTACGTTGCTGCAACAAACGCCCTGAAATCTTATGCTCGAATCGGTTGTATGGGCAAAATTACAAAAAAAAAGAGCAAAATAAAACTTTTTACTGTTATTTCTGGATGTTGCTTCTTACTTTTAGTTTTTTAATACTTTTTTAAATAGTACATAGTTTACTGTACAACAAATATTATGACCCTGCAAAACTTTCGCTTAATTAAACGGTTTTATTTAACTTGGTTTTCGTGTCTGTCTGTTTGTCTTTCTTTCTTTCTGTCTGTCTGTCTGTCTGTCTGTCTTTCCTTCCTTCTTTCTGTCTGTCTGTCTGTCTGTTTGTCTTTCTTTCTTTCTTTCTTTCTTTCTTTCTGTCTGTCTGTCTTTCTTTCTTTCTTTCTGTCTGTCTTTCTTTTTTTCTTTCTTTCTTTCTTTCTTTCTTTCTTTCTTTCTTTCTTTCTTTCTTTCTGTCTGTCTGTCTGTATGTCTGTCTGCAAAGACCGAGAATCTAAATTTTGAAGCGAAATTTAACTCGTTTCCCTGGGACCGATTTCTTTCAAATTTGGCACACACTTTCGTTTTGGCTGACAATTCAAATTTCTTCAACTCTTTTTTAAATTAGTGCTCAGGTAAAAATATTAAAAAATAAATAAAATTCAAAAAACCTAATTAATCGCCTAATATAAAAAGGAGATAACCTTTTCTCAGGCCGATGAATGAGCGCATTGTAAATACAAAAAAATTAAAAAAATATTTTTAAAGTTAAACGGTTTTATTTCAAGTGCACTAAAAATTAAAAAAATACATAAAACCGTTATTACATGTTATGCGACCTGTATAATTTTTATACTATAAAACGCCCCACGGTTTTATGGACGAAAAAATTGGTCTTTTCTTTGTCACCCATGTATTTATTAATACTCTTGCATCACAAATTATTTTTTTAACTTTTAGTGCACTTGAAATAAAACCGTTTAACTTTAAAAAAATGTTTTAATGTTTTTTTTTCCTACGGGAATCGCTTTTATTTTTCATAATTTCATTCGATCCCATAATATTATGATAATTTTATCTTAGAGAAGTCTACTGCAGTTGTGCATCTTCTGGGGAGACCCATCGCGGCCTTCACTAAAGTAATAAATCTTCCAGTCGTAAACCTTAAAATTCCTGCTTTTCGTTGCGATTTATGCAAGCGCTCCCCCTGCTCATCTCGAGTGAACAAAATTATTTTATTGCTTCTGGGAATCCTCATTTTAGCATTTCTTATAAAAGTTGTTGCCTTTCAAGGCTGAAGAAAAACCAGACTGATCGAGACGGATTCCGTTAAATTGCGTCAGAATTCCCCTGGGAGAACAGGGAGAGAGACAAGACAGGAAGTTAGGATGAACTCCGGAAGACCTTGATATTATTATCCCGTGGCAAAAATTCAATAATCGGTTAAGCACTGAACGGATGTGTTCTGTGTTAAAGTTGAAAAGCCAGTTGGGGAAATAAACAAATTACAAAGAGTTCTTCAGGCAAGGCCGGTCGCTTCTTGCAACCTTTAAAGGAGCGTCCTCGGCCAACCGAGTCATCTTGACAGTGTGTCCAGTAAAAAATACTCATCTTCCTGAGTTTGACAACTTTCACGGGTCGACAACAATACGAAGAGAATGGAGATTACGATTTGAGTTAATTTATTCATAACAATACACAACAGAGAGTGATATCATTAATTAGTTGAAAAACGCTGTCGGTCAGAAGACCCTAACGCAATCTTTTTTACCTTAAACGAGAAAAAAAACCTAGATCCTGTCACATCTTGTATTCGAATCACAACTCCTCGAATGATATCCCCTTATCTCCGATTCTAATTGTCCTTAAATGGAGAATACGGATTTCCATCGTAAATTTTTTTCTGGCGTCCATTACGTAACGTTTTCGAAATTTCGAGAGCACATCTTCAGTTGAAATTCCCAACGTCTACTGTTTACAGACCGAAATTCAAATCAGACCGAAGGGAAAGTTGAGAATGACTCCACGTTTTTTATGTGAATTGGAAAAATGCTAATATTTGTACAAAAATGAACTTTTCGGGGAAACAATGCGAGGCATCTTATGGTGTTCTTCGATCGGAAGTACCTACAGCCTTGAACCGTACCTGTACTACAAAATGTGAATTTACAACCTGGATGAAGTCATTTTGACCCTCCTTCGTCCGCCTGATAATTTCATTAAATGCGCAAGACTGCTTTTTACCCGTATTTGATTAGGAACGTGACAAATGCAAAGGCATTGTTTCTTAGACGATCCGTAACTAATCCTCAATACCGCATTGGTGGGGTTTTATTATTAAATTTCTTTTAATGACATGTGGTTGTCAGCCATGTTAAAAGGCAAAAAGTGAGAAAGATGACGTCAAAGGTTTTCCTGGAAAATTTCCCTAAGCAAAACCACCGGAAAAACTACTTCCAAAACTCTTCGCCCTAAACAGTTAGAAATGAATCTCGACTAATTAACGAATGAGTTTATTAGTTTTACAAATCAAATAATGTAAGAGTGCGTTTACATTGTTTTTGACTCTTAAATCGACATACGAGTTTCTTGTTGACTGGTGAGTTATTTACTCGGATCGGGGGCGTTTAACATCATTGTATTTGTAGTTCAGTAACGAATACATTGCGATATACATAATACTTCACGCTTCAAGAAATATAGTAAAACCTTAATTCATAAAAAATCCCCGAATTTGAGACTTAATATAAATTGACTGAATGAGAGGGGAGGAATAACATACAAACTTTGAAAGGGAGGAAGGGGTTGAATAAATTTAAATAATACTGAAAGTTAGTTTGAAATTTTTTTGGGATTGTCCAGAATACCCTAAATATACTGCAACCGAAAGTCTGAAAAAGAGAAAGGAACAAAAAGTGAAGTCTGATGAGAAAGGATCAAATTACCTAACTGGGGCAGGGCCAAACTTGAGATTAGTAGGATCTCGAAAATTAGCACAGTAAAAGCGAGGGGAAGAGAAGAAATTGGGGAGGTTAGACCCAACCCGACAGGGTAAGTGTAAAGGATACAGATTTTACAAAACCAGCTTTACAAAAAACGTCAGCAATTGCTCCGGCAGCACACTTCGTCGGGACTGCACGAGCATTCTTTTGATTTAAGTATAATTCTTACGTCACTTTGTTTTAATCTCGTTGGATTTGATCCAAGAGAAAAACTTGAACCTGAAATATGACCGCCATTAAATTCCCCTCCTTCTGGAAAAATAGCCAATAAATTACAGGTCTTGCCCGTGCCGCGTTTGAGCCCTTTTCCATATCGGTCATTAATTTGAGCGGGAATTGTTAGCCCTGATCCCGGAAATAAAGTCAAAGGTTGTGTTCCGTTAATTATATAGATGCTGAGATCCTTTGATTATTGCTTTTAAGACCGGAAAATGCAGACAATTCCAATCCACTTTCTCGAGAAACGAGAAGACAATTGAAAAGTGAAATAGATCAAGTTTATTATCAAATAAACAAATGACTTTTCCTTTTAACATGGAATAGATGCTGAACAATTACAGTAACTACCGAAAGCAGAATGAGAATTCCGTTAATTCGTCTCAAATTTAAAAACTGAAGGGCTCAGTTCTTCATTAGAGCTCCTGCTGTACACCTCCATTAATCTCTCAGATATTCGGTCAGAAAGTGCCTAAAAGAAAGTGATTAATAATAATGCGGAGAATTTCCGATTCGCCAGGAAATTTGCTGCATCAACAGAGTTCTCAACGATATTCAAATCAGATCGTTTTCAATGCTTTCTTCTCTCTCAATGCCCCTTAATTAGAACGCGGAAAATCTGCAAGTGCGATAATGCGATTTTAATTAAT
The DNA here is from genome assembly GCA_028293925.1 of Brueelia nebulosa. Taxonomy (NCBI): domain Eukaryota; kingdom Metazoa; phylum Arthropoda; class Insecta; order Psocodea; family Philopteridae; genus Brueelia; species Brueelia nebulosa. The sequence continues at coordinate 585,922 of JAQIBA010000040.1, forward strand.
GACTATCCCTCAATTACGATCTGACATCTGTGGGATTGTGCTAAGGACTCCAATATTTGATTTGTCATTAACTGCATAAAATAAATTCCTAATGAATTAAAGGGTTTCAGAGTCTCGAAATTATTTTATTAGAATTATTAGAATTATTTTATTATTATTATTATTATTATTATTATTATTTATTATTATTATTATTATTATAGAATTATTCTTATTAAATTATTTTAGTAGAATAGCAATACAGTAGCGCTCAAAAGTATTTTGACAATACAAAATTTTATACTTTCTTAGTTAATTATTTTACTGTAAGATTTTATTATGTATTATTTAGTTATCAATAGTATTATTAGTATATTTGTATTTATCCATATATTATTGGTACATCTGTATTACTTTTTTATTATTGTATACCGTATATTAGTAAAATTGTATTTATATTCATATATATTACTATTTTGTATATTTATCGCCTTTCGTCATTAAAATAAAAAATATGCAAAACAATATTTTTAGTTTCTGCTTTTTGTTTAATACTCTTTTACTGTATTTAATACTCTACTGTATTATTAATAGATAATAGAATAGATAAACTCTTTGTTTCTTCTGTTATTTAATATTAAATTAATATAAATGTTATAACTGTTGTAAAGCATTATAATGAAATTTCACTTTGTAAGTAACTCTAACGGGTTGAAAACGCACAAATTTTGTATTGTCAAAATACTTTTTATACAAAATACTATTGTACTTTTAAAAGTGAGGGTACAGAATAAAATTTACTGATGTGAATTACAGTATTTTCACTGACAAGTTACAAATTTTTTCATGTTTATATAATTACTTATTCATATATTTTTTTACTTTTATATTTTCATTTATATTTTATATTTTTATTACTTTTTTATATTTCTATAATTTTTTCAAAGAAAACAAAAGTACTCTGCGAAAAAATTAGTCTCAAAATCTTATCGCATTTTTGCATATTAAAATTCTCAATTAATAAATTAAAAGATTCACTTTTCCTGAGTTACACCATTGCTATACAACGACTCAAATGATTCAGTTACAAACCCCATAAACTTTTTCGCAATGAATCCGCGCGAAAGTTATGAATACATGACTCAATCCCATGCATAAAATTTAAATGCATGCATTCTCTTTTCTATCGAATTGTGCCTCGCTCGAAATAAAATTACGATCCATTTTGAAACCTTTGATTATATTGTAAACAATACTTAGGAGCTCTACATCGATCTTTTCATCGCTTCGTCACCCAGGTATTGATCTCCAGAGGCTGAATTATTGGCTGCGACGTCGTTATTCGGTGGGTTTAAAGGGCCTCCGACATGCAATCGACGCCTTCGCCTGCTTCTTCATTTGGAAGCGAATTATTGACCGGATTCGTGGAAACCAGTCCAGTCGTTCCCCTGCCGGGTGGCGACCGACTGCGAAAGGCTGTTCCGACTGATGGAATAGTTAGCGCTTCAGTAAATAAGTTAATTAAACGAATTAGGACCTTTCAAAGAATTTATTTCGACTGTGAACGCAAAAACCGCTGATCCGAAAAACAATCATTGATTTAATGTTGCCCAACAATCAGATTTGGCGCAACGGTTTTACACTCTTACGTATGATGAGAAGAACCTGTGTGCTTTTTTTTTTTTTAAATAAACAATTAATTTTCTGAACACCTTCGATAACCTCAAGCAGTAGATTTGGGACGAAAATACTGACACCCAAGTCTTTTCTCCACCCCGAGACGAAGACTTCTCGATTGTATAATAAGGGATAACTTTTATATGAAAACTACCGCAACGAGGTCAAAGAATAAACAAATTAATCGGCATAAGAGTTTTGCAATGGCAGATACAAGAAAAAACGAATAATTTTTTAACGGGTAATTGTATCTTCGGGATGTGTCTTTCTCTTCCGTTTCTCTACCCCGCAGCTCGGCAAGGTTAGAAGTCAAGTCTTCTTTGATCCGTTGAATAATACCGTACTCCCTCGCGATATTTCTCAGCCCGGGGGTTGATTTTCTCGTTTTTCCCCCCCGTGACAGAGCACTACGCCCATAAAAACGCCAACTAAAAAAGGAAAGGAGAAATTTTCAGAATTCCGGAGACCTCTCCGAATCACTTGGGAGTGTCCTTTTACCTACTTGAACTCAGATAACGGAATGATAAGTATCTCATTTGGTAAGAACCTTGATTTACCTCTAACAGGTGCTCGAATTTTAATTTTGATTTTCCATCAATTGGGCGTTTATTCTCTATTAGGATTTCGAGAAACCTTGACCTCCCCTTTTTTGAGCTGTTCTTTTGTTTTCCTTATTTTCATCAGTCTTTCTTTTAAATGAAAGCATTTGCTGCGTTGGTTCTCACGTTTAGCGCACACTTTTTAATTCTTCCCTTCCCAGAAATTTCTCCTCCCTATCAGCAGTATAACTGGAAACTTACCGGCTTTTCACGCCCACTGCATCGGTATTTTGAAAACAAACCGTGTAAATAGCCTTTCTCGTAAGTTTCCTCAGGTCTTGGATTTCTACAAAAAATTGGCAAACGAGGGAAAATGAGGAAAGATGAGCAAATCAACACACTATCAGTAAAACTAAACGAACCGTGATGCCCCTCAATGCGTCGATTCGCTTTCTGCTCATTTGTGTCTTTGTTACGACTCTTGTGAGGTAATACCCGTAATTAGTATGAAGCATGAGAACGACAAAACATAATGCAATTCAAGATCACCTGCATACCCAACCTCGTGCACAACCATTATTTTAATGAATTTTTCCAACCGGAGCGACAGCATTAAAAAATACTCAGAAATAACAACCCGAATGGGGAAACGCTTCTTGTGTAATGAAATTATCCAAACCAAATGATAGCGAAAAAAGGGTGTTGTCGATTTATTATACCACCTACTATCTGCCTTTCTTATTACTGACATTTAAAAAAGGAAAAAGGGGCAGCAGATAGATAAGCGAAATAAGCACAGTCAAAGAATGAGGTTCCTTTTTCAAATTCCACAACTTCTTTCATCATTTTTCTCAAAGTATGATCCTAAAATGGTTTGAATAAAACAATTTCTTTCTTTTGTTCTCTTATTGATTATTCGTATTATTCTTTCTTTTCACTTTTTTTATTATTTTCATTACTGGCATTATCCCTCTTCCGCTGTTTTTTTGCCGACGTCATTCGACTGATTCTATTTTTCACTGTTATGCTGTCTTCCTATTTCATCGTACAATAATTCTTTTAAATACTTTTTGGTCATTCCTTTCCTCCTAAACAGTTTTTCTGCAGGACGCATTAATATCGTTCACGGCATGATTAGAAGCTAAATTGATAATCAACCTCAATGTTATTTTAATTACAAAAAAACACAATAATTTCGCAAGTTCCGGTAATTAGTTTCAAGTAATCTAACATTTATGAATCGGAGTAGTTGTCCATCTGTCCGAGGATTTATATGTGAAAATTATCGACCTCTTATGGTTTTCTCAACCAAATATTTTACCACCACAGACTTAACAACCACTTAATTAAACGTCTTTCACCCATACTTCCTTCGAAGAACTCTTCCATTAATTCAGACTCTCTCTCCCAAAGTTCCAAAATCGAAATACTCTGCATCAATCACCGCATCACTTAATTACAAAATGTCAATTCGGCAATCCAGTTAGCCACTTGAAATCCTCATCTTTGTTCTGGTGGGAGCCATATCAATTAAAAAAACCTCATTAAAAATATGCGTCGACACTGCCAGGACCAGAAACATTTGATTTATTATATAGGTGGAATATCCGTCGAGCGTGCCGCAACCCATATCAAAGCCATTAATTCGTTTCCAGATCTAATTTCTTTCGCTCACGAGCAGGCACACTCATGTTTTCACACATGGCGACCTTGCACTCCTAACCGTAATGTGTGATTTCCAACGGGGAGGCGTAATTAATACATTGTTCAAAAAAAATCAAATATTAATCATTTCTGGACCGCAAAAGGACCTTAATCACTCACTGGAAAAGTTGCCGTTAAGTCCTCCTGCGAAAGTCCTGCATTCCAATACAACACGAACGGGCGTTGGGCGCAAACTCATAAATGAAAAACAACATTGTAGGAAAAGCTTGGCGACCGCAGTGAAAATAGCTTGCAGGGTTTTCGCATAACCTCGCCTACCAAATTCCAACCGTTAAAGAGAAAACCAATGTTCTTGAAAAAATTCTCACGGGTTAATTCATAAAAAACATAACAAAACAGGAAAGAACCGGAATCGGATTTACTTATAAAACCGCCTCTGTATAAAATTACTGTAGATTGCCAAAATACAAATTATTTTGGAACTGTAAACGACTGAATTGAGAGAAGAGATACAAGTACAATAAACATCACAAAGCAGTCAAGAGCAGGAAGAGATGTTTTCGAGGGGATACTCGACATTTACATAAGAATTAATATTTGATTTAGAATAGTCAGGACGATCAATACCAGCCTTGAAATGCACCATACAAAAAAGTAGAACAATTAACATACGATGAGACGTCCACAGAAATAATGACCGGATTGAACCTCACAGGTCATGGAAACTTAAATCAGAGAACACAGGACAACTCTTCAGAGAGAGGACGAAATATTAATATACAAATTCAATGTTACCGCCTGAGCTCATAGTCGTTTGTGACTGTGGATGAATTGCGGATATTGAAATTAAGCTTGAAAACCCCTCGAGCTTCGACATCGTTACAAGTTACTCCACTTCAACACTCCCACGCTGGCGGTGAGGGGCAGTTTCATCGAGAGATTTCAGCATTAAAACCGTATTACCCGATCCTGTCTCGGTTTAATCCAATTAGCCATTCCAAAAGTTGCACATCAGCGTGATTTTACGATCACTTCCCAGTCGTCAAAGAAGGAGAACTTTCTAAACGCCATCTCAAGCACTGACTTTAGCCACTAAAAGTCGCGGATTTTATGAAAGCCGCACATAATTCTGATGATCAGTCAAATTCAAACCCCATATCCATTTTCTTTGGTAAAAAAATGCCGCTTGTACAACCCATTATGAGCGTTACGGAGACTTATCATGAAACCGAGATCAACATATTATAACTATAAAGTGGATCATAAAAAGTTGGTTGTAATTTCATAATTTGCGATAATGTGTGCTCAAGTGACTGATGATATGGGGTTAATATTTCCGGCAAGTCGAGGATGGGAGAAAAGAATCCGCCGGAAACAATTCCAGAGAGAATGAACAATCAAAATCACGTAGCATTAAGATAAATAATAAAGAGCGCCTTGGTGTAACAGCAAAACGTTTTTTTTTGTGTGAAATATTGCACGTGTAAACTTGGGTTTCGATATTAAAACACCCCTTTAATTCAAAGCAAACTTATAATGACCTCTTAAACCGTTAAAAATTCCTGCCCGTTTGAATTTAGAAAAAGTACGTGATATTTGGAGTAAGGTTGCGGTTGCGAAAACCGCGTTCAAAACAGCTGATATAGGTTTTCATCCGGGCGATTTGGCCGCGGGTAGCCCGAGGTTTATGCGAACCTTGCGAAATACTTTTCGCCTGGGGAGAACGACAAAAACCCAAACTCGTTTCCGTTTTTAATGTCATTTGTTCTTGACCGATCCAATTCACTCCGCCCTTTTAAGATGAGGCGCCGTAATTTAATTTTAGGGCTCAAAGTTTACGCAAGGTCAGCCCCTGTTATCACTACAATTTTCTCGGTGACTCTGAATGTATGTTGAGAAATACACCCGGAAGCCTCCCTCCCTCCCTCTCCTTACTCTCTTTCTCCTTAAAAAAACAATCAGACTAAAAATTACTTCCACTAATTAAAATGCAATGACCGAATGCTTTATGAAGGCTTAGAAATGGAACAAAATTGATTGATGAATGCAAGTCTCGGCTTTGAAGGCCTTTGAGGGATTTGCTTTTATCGGTAATAAAAGATCTGTCTCACCTTAAAACACTTTCATTATACTCCTTTTTAAAAATCATTTTGCAGTAAAACAATGAATCAGCCCGGAAATGGGGGGAAAGTATTTTCAAAAGATTACTTTTTTTTAAGATGTACAGAAGAAAATTTAATGAGTGAATATTGAAAAGTTGCCATGAATTAAAACAAAGACTTCGGTTACTGGTGTAACCGGTGATTATTTTTGATTTAATTATTCTTTCCATCCCATCCGTATTATCATGAGAAAACACTTTTAATGAAAAAAATATAACCCCGCACATTATGTACCGACTGATGGTCAAAAAACAATCGAAAAGTGTTAGGTAAATGGTTTCGTGTCAAGATGAGGAGGGGATGGAACAAAAACCGCCTTTCCTCGCCAAGTTACCGGATTTAACAATAGTGGTCATGATAATTTCGAGGGGGCTGATCTCCTTCATTCTTCATGGAAGAACGGAAACTGCATGAAATTATTCATACGTCTGTTAAACCTGATTAAAACTTTCGTTTTCGAAATGATGATTTTACCTCGGCGAAGAAAAAAACAATAAAAATAATTATCTCCACTCATAATGTGAGGAAATGGCGGTGCAATTGTTAATTTTTAATCGCGAGCACACACAAAACAAATTCCATTTCGAAACTCTTAATTTCCACGATTTATACAAACGATAATTCCATTTGAAAAAAAAAAAACATTCTCATCTGCAATGACTCCCCAAAGCATTTCCATATATCACCGTGAGAAATCTGAAAACCCTGCAAATGCAAAAGACAACTGATTGACAATATAATGACCGAGAGAAAACTGTATTCCTGCGGGTGATGCTGTTATTATTCCTAATGAAAAGTAAAGAGAAAAAAGGGAAAAGTTGAGGCCAATGAAGCACGGTAATTACGCGGAAGCTGATTCTATCTTTTGCCGCGCGGACTGACAACGTGTGATTTGCTCTTTCCCATAGATATTTCCTCCGGGGTAATGGACCAACCGATCGGTCGAGATGGTTTATCAAAAGCCCTGTGGGAAGTTAAATTAAAACCCCCTGACAGATAAATGAGCTTTTAGCCTCACCTAAGAGAAGCTCCGACTGTGCCTCCGGCGGGGACATTATTTCCCAAATGGATACAAAATGCTATAATATTGCATAATAACCGCGTATTATATATTATAAACAGAAAAACGGTGTAAACAATCGTGTGAGGTTTTGAGACCACTGAGGCTTGCGAAATTAGAGTCCGTTTAACCTAGTAAAGTGACCCCCCGAAGGTGAATTATAATATCTGCCGCCTTTGTATACTACAATTCACAATGTCAAATCATCGCTGAAACAAAATAAAAATACATAGAAAACGTGATAAACTTGAGGTAAAATGAACACCAAAAATGAGAATTTAGATTCAGCAGAATCGACCCGAAAATTGGGTGTGATGTCATTCATTGATAAAGTTGTTGCGATTGCTTTGTGAAATTTTGGGTGTGTATCGATTTTGAAACTTTAAAAATTATATCTTTTACGGAAAACATTTCTGAAGGATCGACTGACAGTTTGGGTTCACCTTTTATCTGTGAATTGACGCCGGAATCGAACCAACACATGAGGTAGTTGACACTTATTCATACACCTGACCGTTAAAGAAATGACATCCAGCAGTGCTAACACCAATATACGTCGCCAATTCGCCCGCCCTTAATTGATGGCAATTAAATTAAAGAATTGAGAAAATATTCAGCTGTCGTTTAAGGAAAAATTAGTGCGGTCATTGAGGAGTAAGCTAAAGCGTGTCAATTTCACATTAAATCCGGTGGGAGTGGCCAATATCTTATTTATGTAACGGTAGAATTAAACGAGTGCAACCATTTTAATACTTAAAAACAAAATTATGTCTAAAAGTAAAAGTGCTTGAATTTTGAAAGCCCTATAATGAAAAATTGATTTCATACTCGCGTTATTTGATTAACATTACCGATTATTTTAAGAATTCTCTTTTATGTGATAACGAAACGACGATTGGTCTATTAATTTCTTGGGGTTATGCATAGTAATGAGATTTTTAAGGTTACTTGGCTACGCAGCTTGAGCATTGAAATACCAACTATGGCTATGGTCTGTTTTACAGTTTGCTGATAATAATACACCTGCGAAAAAGGTCTGCGGGTGACTGAAAATAAAAAATTTCGCTTATAATCATCTGATGAGGCAAATTTCGAGTAATTTTTCTCGACATTCGAGAATGTCAATTTCATTGTTAAATTTCGTAAACTTCATTCCCGACTTTTAGGCCACCACATGGAGTGGGTCACACTATCAATACACGAAAAAAAGGCACTCCTGTCCCCCTCTCTCTCTCCCTCTCTCCCTCAGGTGCAATAAGATTGATCGATACCGCGTGACTTTATAATCGTCCCCGATTTGTGAAGCAAAATATCGATAATTAAATCGTTTTTTTTTTTCACCTTCGGAGAATAAAGGGGATGGGAAGAGAAAAGAAGGCAACGTTTTACCTATAATCGCTTATCGGACCGCCGTAATTTATATTACGAAACGCAGCCAAGCGAGATATTAAAAATTTTCGGAACTTTCATAGGATAAGAAACATGTCCTGAAATTTTGCAAAAAATATCACAAAACGTGAGCAAGCAAATGCCAAAACGAAATAGCAAAAAATAGCCATAAAACCTCGTGAATGATAGATAATAGACGTTTTAGGCCTCTGTTTCGCTTAATCAATTGGAGCCTAAGTATTGAAATTGTGATCAGAATAAACTGTAACAAAAAATTTAAAAGCTACAGTTCTTTGCATAAAAATAAATCTATCAGATGGTTCAAATAATTTGCTGTCAAACATAACTTCACACAAAATATAGCGAACAATAATTTAAAAAATTAAATCTTTAAGATGCGAAAGTTCAAATGATCAATCTCCTTCGGGATCTGACAGAAGACACAAAATCACTTTCCTGTACTAAGGCCACAATCCACTCCCTTTTTAATACCCCGTCACCGCCCTATCCCTCCCAGCATGTCCAAAATTATAAACCACGTCCGATTACTTGACCTCAACCGTTCTGTTTCCCTTTAATGACAAAGCTTGTTGGCTCCGATTTGATCAGTTTAATCACACGGTGCTATTATATCAAAGCAGTGCAATAATTAAATCTAATTTCGCTTTTATTATAATAAAACTTCTCCGTAATCCGCATCTTTTTAGGGAAATTAGCTCCAATGAAAACAGTGTACCGCTTTTGGCAGTTTCATATCATAAAATCCTTTCATTTTTATACACTTTTCTTTCGTAGAGTTTTCGGTGAAAAGATGAGGCGAAGTACCCACATAATTTTCCTTTCTAAAAAATTATATTATTGGTATCCTCCCTCGACCCGCCTAAGGTGCGTCACCGATGTGATCTAAAATCAGGAGTGAAAGGATGAAAAATATCCTTGACTTAGAACTTTTCAAAACATTGGAAAATCGAAGGAATCTGACCTAACCGTACCCGGTAGTTTCCTCCGGTAATTATTCCTCAGAATGAATACTTATCGACTGCTAATTAATTAAGTTCAAGGGCCAAAAAATTACATCCGTAAAAAAACACCCGTACGGTATCAATTACTGACAATTAGGTGAACAAGCAGCCTCAGCGACCTACCGGTATTTATTATGAATCGTGGCAAAATGCAACATATGATATTTCCGCCATTTCAAAAAAAAAACCGCGCCTTTATTGCAGAAATCCACGAAACTGCATCGACCACTTTTAAGGCTATTTAAATAAATATACGCACATAAAAAAAAAAATCACGAAACAGTATTAGCCTCGTTGCAGTAATATTTCCTGTAAGACCCCAAAGGGTTTACGCATTTCGGCCTCACGTAAGGACACATTGAGAGCTTAAGAACTGCACCGCGTGAGACATAACCGGTGCAATCAGTTAAAATTATCCCGATGAAATAATTTTAATGTGAAAGGAAAGGCAAAGAAATAAAAAAAAAGTAAATGCTGGGGGTCAAAAGGGTGAAGCAAATTCATCCCCTAAAAGAGAAACAATGGAGTAAAATAAATTATATACTTGTGAGAATTAGATACAAGTGACGGTCCACCCGTATAAAGTAGACGACCAGGGAAATCCTGCCCCTGACCTTTTTTTACCGAAATAAAAAAAACACCTCAGATAACCGAATCTCCTTGCATCTCAATCCCGACTTGTTCAAACATCGCCTTGAAAAAGTTATAATGATTGAACCTGCTCCAGGCGAGAGATGAGCAAACGCGTTTGATCTTTAACAAGATCCGATGCATAGACCGAATGCGAATACGCGAATCTGGTCATGGCCGGCCCGTGAGACGCCGACTGTTACAACATGCAAATCTCCAGACTTTTACTTTCGTTCACACCGCATAATCGCCACTTGAATGCAATTTCCAACGAAATTTGGATCGAATCGAAACTTCACATCTGAACGGGCGACCCTCCTAAGCTTCTAACACTTTTTCAAATGCATACAATGAAAGCGTAAAAAAGTGCATTTGTGCGCGATATGTTTACATAATGTGCTGAGCTATTGCAACATGACCGGTTTCGCCGGGGGACTGCTTTCCTCTCATCGCTGCCTAAATCGCACTTCGTCTGCGAAATTCATTCATCTGCTTCCAAGCCCATCGCAACACCGTACCGTTCATCAATTTCCTGGGGTCAAAAACCATTTTTTATTAAACCTGTTTGAAATAAACCGCTTGGGATATCAGTACTCCCATCATCAATAAAAACATCGGTTACCAAAATAAAAGATTGTAAAAACCCCATAAATCACTGTGAGCTTATGAAAGAGAAGACGAATAGTGACCCATGATGAGGGCCAGCTTCACAAGATGAAATTAGAACATTCGGTAAGAAAAAGGTGTCAACTGCTGACATATATCGGCTATCTTAATGGATCTTAGATATACAATCAGTTCGCTAATTAAACATAATAATTTAATTGAAGCAATAAAATCGATTTAAATTAGGGAGTAAATTAAGAGTTTTCCAATAAAAGCAATTTCCTTCCAAAAGCACTAAATTTTCTTATATTATGGCCGAGCAGAAGAAAGAAAGAAGAACATAGGAAAAGAATGAAAGAGTATTGGGCAAAAAAATGACCGATCAAACAAAAATTCTATTAATCTTTAAAAATTAAGTTTTTACGACCAAATTTTGTAATTCCTCATCTCTATCTACATGAGATTTATTCAAGTTCCTCTAAAGGAAAGTGCTTACTATAAAACTACACCAGTACTGAGGGCGTACCAATGAGGAACACCCAGAGAGACTCAGTAGGAAGTTGAAATGTTGTCCTCCATGCGGAAATTAAAAAATACATTTCACGCAAAAGCAGCTTCCAAAATTTACTTTTTTTTTTGCTGGAAGCGGAAAGCTCCAGTCACGAAATATTCCCGAGCCCAGTCAACCTTGCCTGACACGTCTATTTTTTTTACACGTTCCCCAAAGTTAAGACCGGAGCTGATTGAAAGAGTTAAATTAGACGAAAGGAGACCGGACACTGTTAAATTAATTTGTTGTTAAATTTAAAACAAGAGTGAACCGGGAAGGAAGGTGTGCAGACGGGCCCCGTCTTTTTCAAGGAGGTCCTCTTTCGGACACCTACACCGCTGCTGTATTATCAAAACATCATGTCAACCCGAAAATTTTTGACTCGATGACTTCATTCACGATAAAGTTCGTTTATTTTCTTGAACAGGTCACTTCTGGTCGTTCCACACCTTGTTCTAACACAGCTTTCTTACCAAATAAAGAACTCGGAGGCATGCTCATCCTTCACCGGTACTGTTCAGTCGGTGACACTCTGAGCCGGCTCTGTTTTGGCACAGTTCTTAAGTTCAAGAAAGAACAGTGGATAAACCTGACGAAATACCGCCATGAAAAACGGCGATTCGATAATGAATGTCATGTAGTACAAGAAACGGTCAATGTAAATTCCCGAAAAGAGCGCTGAAACTGTTTCTTATAAAAGCATTTATATAATTTTTAAACAGTTAAGCCCATAAACAAAACATTAGTTTTACACATACATTTAATTTGACTTCGCAATCAAATATTTCCAGTTTGTATCCTAAAAATTGATTAATTGGACTTCCTAACAAGACATTAAATTTATAATAATTTCTGCCAGAGATCGATGCCTTCTTTGTACTTTTCTTTAGAAAATTTAACACCATTTGTATTGGAAAATGCCACTAATACACCGTTCAGAGTTTTCCAGGTTTTCCAATCCACCAGTTTTTTCTTATACCACGATTTTTTCCTTTCTGTATTTCTCATTAGTTTATAATCCGCAACATACCATTATGTCAATTCTTAAAAAATTTCAATCGACTTTTTATTGTAAAAATAATATTCTCGTCCAATAAAAAAAATACCATTATCGATTATTGGGGTATAATAAAGATAATTTTTCCATGATTAGGAACCAACGGGTCTAAAATTACAATTCCAATATTCCCAAATGATAAAACAAATTTCGGGGATGTATGTGAATCTCTAAAATTAGACTAATTTGTACACCTTTGATTCGGGAGATACTCTCGAGATTCAAAATACGTATCCAACCTTTGACTGTCAGTTTCAATGTCGATGATAACTATTACTTCCAGCATTTGCTTGCCGATCTCCTTATAAAGCCAGAGAGATCTTTGTCAAATTCGCCCAAAAGACGTAATTAAATGTCAGTGCGGCAATTTGAAAAGAAATTTAAATTTTATCACACACAGAAGCTATTGCCCCGTGAAAAACAAACAAACGATTGATTGATAAGTATTAAGATACGTCGTTAGAACGCAATGAATTTTCAAGGATTTCGTGTCCATAAATTTTTTTTTTATGAGCCCAAAACTCCGAAATATTTTTTTTCCGTTTATTTTTTAGCCTGGATATATGTCAAAGTATTTGAGTGTTAGTTTTCGTAACTGTCCAAACACCAAAATATTCGTTATACATTTGAGTGCCGAAATGGGTACAGGGGAAAACGACTTCAACGTCAAAGTTCTTACCATAATCTGACTTGACGTTAACTTCCTCAAGAGCTAAATCTAAAGGAAAAAAATTGCAAAATCTTCAGTCCGACAAGGAAGTCATTTTTCCGAGTATAAATTATTTGCATTTACTATATAACTTTATTTCTATATTTCTCCCCCTTTTCGCATTATATTTCAAGTTAGTCGACTGTCACAGGAAACGAAGAATTTCAATGGTCATAAAAATCTCACTAATAACTTAATACTTTTTTTTATTTCCTTTCACTCAAAAATCCAATTTCCACTAAGTAATAATATAATTTATTTAAAAACACCCTCACCCATATTCTAAGAAGCAAACAAAAAAAGAGGTTAACGAGTAGAATAAACATAAACAAACCAATTCCATTTTTTCTTTTCTAAAAAAAAAATGGGTCGTGACTCTTGAGTGGCTTTCTTAATCTCCTTCGAATTTCAAAAACGAAAGAAAAAAAAAATGAGGAATGACATAATCGGGTAAGAAGTTAATTATTACTTTAAAAGTGAATAAAAAAAAAAAATGGTGTGAGTAACAGAGCCCGGGGAACTCATGTGAGTTAATAAAATCTAATCTCCCGAAATCTTAGCCCTAGTTTTTTGACCGTGGCAAAATTATAACTGCATCCGGAGATAAAAAGCTCTTTAATTAGCCCGTCTTCATTAGACGACCTTGCCGTGCTAAAGGTTATGCTTTCCACGCCTTTTCCTCGTTATTTAAGATGACGTTCCCCTAAATTCCTTTTCGAGTAGGAAACCGCCCACTGTCGCATCCCCTCTCCCACAAGAAAACAGTAGTAAAAAGTTGAAGAACTGTTTCAAAATGACAGTTTTTCTATGGTTCGTTAATAAGCTCCTACAGCGGCAAGAAATTACACAAAAAAAGACAAAAACTAGGACTACTGCTCGACACTGATTAAGAAATGACGTTACCGGAAAGTTGACAAACAGGTTAAGACCCTCCTCCAGAGCCGCTTATTAAAATTCGACGGCTCCTAACAAAGAAAACTTGCTAATAATTACAGGCAACCGTTTTCCTAAAATTAGGTGTTGTCCACACTGGTTTAATTCTTATTTCGTAGAATTTTAGCTCTTGACTTTTTTTAGGTAAAAATTCGATCGAAGATTTTAGTACGACTGCTACGGAAGACTTAATGTTAATATAAAACACTAAATTTTAAAAATCAGGAAAAGCGTGTTTGTGCGTCCTACGGCAAAACCATAAATACAAAAATTTACCCAAAAATACAAAAAGTGAGCGTCAAAATAAGCAATCTTGAATTTATCTCACGCTTCTGCACGTAAGAAATATTTAAACGAATGCAAATGATATTCAATTTTGCAAGACAGTAAATAAACACTTCGCTGGGAGCACCTCAATGTGGAAGAAATACTACCAAAATTACAAACTAGCCCAAGTGGATGAAAAGCAAAATGACAGCACCCGCTAATATTGATATTTTCGGGTGTAGTTACGTAAAGGACTGCGAAGAGCAAAGCTGAGATGAGGCGGAAGACCCGGAGCAGGCCTCAAAAAATCCAAAAGAAGTGTAATTAAATCGCAGAGGGGAAAAAGAGACCGAATCTCCTTACAAAAACAACCATTGCGCAATGAATTTTTCCAGTGATCAGTGATAATCGAGCGGTAAATTTCAAGTCAAGTTAATTCTCAAGTGGCATCAGGCCTCCGAAGACAACACTTACAGTCGACGATTTACAGTCAATTAATTATCCAATATTAGGAAGTCTTCTTGAAAGGGGAGGAAAGAATGCACTCAAGATCCTTTCATTTCTTTGCGGCGAAGCCCCAAGGAAGTTCAAAGAAGTTTTCAATCTAAACAGAGACTGTTTTTATGTGAAGCTCATTAAGGGCATAACAATTATTCACATCGTCATTGGGAATCGCCATATCATTTAGCACTGATGGTATTACGCGGAATTCAACTCATTAACTCGGAGACCCAGATTTTCTATTTCAAATGAATTAATGATTTTATAAGTTTACATCGGTTCTTTAATTATGCAGTGCAACACAACACACTTTTACCGTATGTACGAACACCAAAGCAGGCACTTACACCCAAAGACCGAAGAAGCATCCTACTCTCTCCGATTGTGCAAATTTCCTGCATTCGAAACATAAAAAAACATTTTTTACGGCCGATTTTCATCATTAATCCATCATCAAATGTCAATTAAAACGGCAATGTCATACTCGTTATCATTATTGATACTTCGAATGGTCGGTTTAAAAAAAAAAATTTATTTAGATATAACACCGGTTTAAAAATTAAGTTTTCACGTTGTGAGCTTTCGAAAAAGGGTACGAGAATAGATACCCGAAGAAATTTAATTAAGGACATTAAAAATTAATTTTATCTTTTTGATAAGTCCTTGTCCTCGATCCGTTAATAAATCATTAGCTTCAATTAAAAAAATACGCGTCGGTTTCAAACGTAAAACTGCCCTCCAAATACCTCAAAATTTCCAAATACGGGATTTGAGAGGTCAGTAGGAGAAGTTAGAACAAAATTCTCAATGTAATTCTTCACATTTGGTACGATTGCAAACTACTCTTCAAATTAGGGATGATAATTAATAAAACTAATCAAAATTTTGTTTTCGATTTCAGAGAGCAATACCTCTTCAACGTATTCGAAGTCATAATATCAACGTTGGAATCAAAACTGCAAAGGATAGAAAACTTAGACAAAGCTGTTGAACACCTCATGAGAAGAATCGAAACGATCGATAGCAGAGTAACCAATAACATCGTCAAAACGGATTCTGTCATTGCGAAACTGAGAACGCTCGATCAGAAACTTTTCCAAAACACCCAGAGCAACGAAATCAAAGCCGGGACCAAGTTGAAAGACAGCGACAGCACCATAGACCAACGACTGTCGACACTCGACAAGAAAGTCAACGACATCGACAAGAAATTGGTCGGTCTGAAGACTCAGCTGGAACAAAATGTGCTTTCGACAGATGACATAAAAGCCGAAGCGAGCGAAAAGAAGCCCATACATATGAACATACTGGACGCCTCGAAAGCTATAGGCAATGAAATCTCAAATCAAATTACAAAAGAGGTGAAGTCTGGTTTGGAAACTCTCGAAAGAAGGTTCAATTATCAATTAAACACTCAGAAGGATAACATCAATCGAATGCTGGTTATGGTTGAAGACATTCACTACGCAATCGTCGAGCCGAGAATAATAACCAACAAAACAACGACTCCGGCTCCGGCAACGAGCAAGATAGACAGATTAGTGCAGAAAATGAATCCCATTCTCAGCGTCAGCGAGAAAATGGACGAGGTTTGGGACGTGGTCGTCGGGACAAAGAGCTCCGTCGACGATCTTGTCCCCAAATCGGATGAACTTTTGACCCAAACCCAGAGACAAGAGCGAGCCATCAGCAATATACACAACGACCTGAGGAACAAAGCCAATAAAATCATAGAAAATCTAAACCTCGTCGACAAAAGATTGAAGAAGCAGGAAGACGAAGTCATGAATTTGGCCACGAGACCTGTCCCGGCGGAATTCCTGCTCGATCCCACAATTGATAGATTGGTCGAGTATGACAACACCAGGTACGCTGTCGATGGCGAGCCTTCCCCTCAGCCATCCGAAACGACCGAACAGCCGCTTCCGGTCAGTTTCACCACCCCGACATCCACTCATCCGACCATCGCTCCGGCTCCGTCTTCCACGTCTGTCCCATTGCGGGACATCAACAACAAAGCCACCCACAGGGGAATAATATTCCCCAGCGTCAAGAACAAGCCGTCATTGAGCAATACCACCTTTACGACTGACGCCGTGGCAACAATTAAAGACATAAAGGTAAGCACTGCTTCGCTCACCACTTATATACACTAACGCTCAAAAGTATTTTGACAATACTAAATTTAATTCTTTTATTATAAGATTTTATTATGTATTATTTAGTTATCAATACTATTAATAATATACAACACATAACATTCTTTTTAGTCTTCTGCTTTTACTTTAATACTCTTACTTAGTTTTATTATTATTATAAACTCTTTGTTTCTTCTGTTATTAAATTATTAATTAAAATAATTAAATTAAATAATAAATAATAATAAAATAATGAGCGACCTGAGAGAAGCAGGGGTCACAACAGAAGATATACAAAGTCGAGACACCCCGAAGAAGAAAATAGAAAGCAGCAGTTTCCAGGAAAGAGCTAAAATGAAAACAGGAACGAAATGGAGAGAAAAAAGAAAGGAAGAACACAGCAAGAAGATGAGAAGAGGAAATAAAGGGAACAGCAGAAAAAAAGAGGAGGAAAAAGTTGAAACCAACGTGGTCCACAGACGGCCCAAACGAAAAAAATAAAATAAAATAATAAATTTAATTAAAATTTTGATTAAATTAATAAATGTTATAACTGTTGTAAAGCATTATAATGAAATTTTACTTTGTAAGTAACTCTTGGGTGGAAAACTATAAATTTTGTATTGTCAAAATACTTTTGAGAGCTACTGTATTTTATCTTTACTTATAAACCAAAGGCAAAGCTTGTCGCATTATCACCTGGCGAGAGTAAACCTCATTTTGAAAAGAGTGGGTCAACTAAAAAAACCAAAATGCTTCCGCTGAAATAAAAATAAAAACCTGGCGGCGTTGAATAATTTATCTACTGTAAAAAAATGGCAGTTCGTTCATTATTATGAGATAAATGATCGCTTTTGTGGCCGAGATTCAGACTAAAACAATAGGCGTTTTTTGTCCGCTTTCGGAACTATTTCGACTTTAGTAATCTTTTTTGTACGCAGAACTAATTGTAATTTACATAATTCCATTCTGTTTAACAGAAACCTCTGAAAAATGTCAGTATTTTACGATGTGCAACTTTTTTTTTTTGATTAAGCTGTAAACACTACCTTACGTCAAAAGATTTACAATTATCTGCAATCAAATTAGGCCTTTTTAATTTCCTGAAAAAGAACACTTTTATATCTGCAATTAATTCGGTGTATTTATAATTAGTATAGAAGACGTAAAGACTTAAATAAAAATTAAAAAAAGCAGCCAGACCAAGTTCAATCGACCATAAATTTTCCCATTTGAAATGGCTGTAAAACGGCGACTTAAATCCACGTGTACATTTCAAATGGCAACTTTGAAATCTATTTTCACATCCTCGACGAATACCACTAATTAATGCGGTAGAATTGTGTCATTACATTGCACATTATTTAAACAACGTTAACCGGTTCTTGAGCACATTGAATCTGATTGTTTTCTCACTCTTTTCCCTCAGAGCAAAGACTGTCTTAAACAATGGCATTTATTTAATGTCCAGAGACCATTTTCTTTTCGGTGAGATTCGCCCATTGGCACTTTTCTTTTTTGTAACACCTCTGTGAAACCGAACAATCGTCAGTTTGTGGTTGAACCTTTTGATATTTTCTTCTGTCTGAAAAAATTGTTCAGTACTGCTCAAAACTAGACTATGACTACCAGTTCTAATTATTTTGATAAGAGATTAAGACTGAAATTAATTACTCGCGTTAAAAAATTAATAATTCAAACATTAGCTTTAATGCATTTATTAAAAACTTTTAATTCCATAACTGATTCTTTTTAATTTACAAAGTCTCCACTATTTAATATAATCAAATGTCTAGTGTACAATTTAAATAAGTTTTTTTTAATTATTAAAATATTATATTTTTATTAAAAAAAATTTTTCTTGAATTCAGGTCATAAAACAATTCTGCGATAAAATTTTTTTCCGTTATTTTCCAGTTATAAATCTAATTTTTTTCCGACAAATTCTCTATTATTATTACCCATAATTTTCTCTATGAGTTTTTTTTTTCAAATGCTGAACTTGAAATTATTATTAAATACGAATAAACAACTTTAAAGTTGTCACTTACTAAAAATTTTCCGAAGTCGATTGGAAATTAATTATTAATACGCGTTTATAATCAATTTACTTAATTATTAATCTTGAAAATATGACATTTTTCGATCAAAATACAAAATTAACTCGTTACGGAACATTTCAAATGAGTTGGTTATCTGATAAAAAGTCTTTTCACAGATTGTAATTTTCCAAACCCGTATTTTATGTCTGGGAATTCTTATAAGGCGCTCAAAATTGGTCTTTACATCATATTTTTTTGTCCCCATTATTTACATTTTTGGGAGACCCTCTCCGAAATTAAAAATCCCCAATTATTATGGTCCTTACAAAAATTATTTCCAACAATAGAGTGAATCTTTATTTTCAGTGAAAACTCCTGAAATATTATTATAATTTAATTCAATTAGGTCCTTGCAGGCAATTTATAAAGTCATAATTTGATGACATACACTATTCTTCCTCGATGTTGACCAGTGTTTGTTGATGACAACCAAAAACCGGTCAAAATTGTTGGAAATGCAACACTGACTTGATTCGATATTATTAATATAACCACTCACATTTAGATTATTGGTTGAAGTTAATTTAAATTGAACGGTTTATAACAATAGTCAAGGTGACACAAAATTTAATTGTAATTAAGCTCAATATGAAGTTATTCAATTGATTTCTATTTATTCCCACCCATTAAAATAAATGATAACGAATTTGTAAAATTTGTAAAATCTGCAAATAAGATGCGCGTATCCAATCTATAATTACAGTCGGGTTCATTAAAGATAATTTATTTATCGATTCAATTAAATTCATTGCGAAGGCGTTCTTGCGCATGAGTTCCTTGACTTAGCGAATTTCTGAATCTGAAAATTCGGGGGATGAATGATGAAAAAATTATTAAAAAAAAAAAAAAACAGCATATTGGGATGTGATTGAATCCACCTTTGCCCCTTTATTGGGGTGAACGAGGAATTATTCTAATTTTTAAGAAGATTTTGAGGAGCAAAACCCGGCGATTATGGCCGTCCATATGACAAGTATTATACCAATAAAAATAATAAATGTCATACAAATTAATCGAGACAACTTTTTAAAATTTTTTTAATTTAGCGCAAGCACCAACAAGAGGTCTCTTGTATATCAAAACTACTATGATTACCCAAACGCTGAAAAATTTTTTCGACATCGCATTAAGAGTTCACGAATTATAAAAAAAAAAAAAATTTGACAACTCGGTTATACTGCGCCTCAATCTCTCTCTCTCTCTCATTATAATTCTACCTTTACATATAAAATACCTAATTAACAAGCTAATGGTTATTCCTTGACAACAAAACAATCTGGAAGGGAGCCAAAGCCGTATATTGGGTGGCTTATTAACCTTCTCTTGTTTCCAAGCACTTGTTCTTTTTCTTTTTGCGACTTTTCTCACTTTTCCGAAGGGAAAAACTGTTTTTCTCAATTACAAGACGACAAAACAACATTAAACGTTTCCGAAAATCATAAATTGCTTATTTATGCGCTTCCCAATGACTTTCCTAACCAGCTTAATTACCCAATGCTTTTAATGAGTGCTGAGGCCGATGAAAGTAATCTCTGAATTAAACTGACTAATGAGAAGTTCACTTTATTAAAATGTACAACAAATACTGACTTCTCGACTGATATTACAACCTAGTTAAACCTATTTTAAAACCCAATGGGGCATAACTATTGCGATACAAATTCATAAGGTATTTCTTTTTAAAAAGAACAACCTGTTTCGTTACTAAGGTTCTATCCAAAATAAAAAGGGGTTTCATTTACTTTCTAAAAGGAAATTTATAGCTCACCATAATGCTTGTACGTCTGTTAAAAATTCTTTAAAACGTACAGAGTTTTCTCGATAAGAACATTAATAATCCGGTGTATTATAATTATTTTTGCCGAACCTTGACCCTCGTTCTTTCTTTGATGTCAGGTGGAGCTCTGCTTTTCCCCCATCCAAATTCACCCGAGTATTGCAGATTTTATCATTTCAGAAGTGCCGTAATCATTGCGCCTTTAGATAAATGATTAATGGGACTATTAAGTAAAAGTGTTTTATGAACATGTTTCGCAAAAAAATAATTTACATTCATAAGTTTTTGGCTTTTTTAACCCTTTCGTCTCCCGACTGAACTCAAATCGGCATCCCTTCACACCCCAAACTAATGCCGCGTTAAAAGCATTTCGTTAAAGCTACTTCCTAAAGTTCACCCAACCTCGAACCTGATAACTCCATTCCTTGAACTGGTAAATGATCCTTAGTGCACGAAGACTGCTAATAGATCGCTTAAGCAAGTTCGATTGGTGTCAATGTTGAGCCCCATTGCCTCGCCCTGAGTATTAATTTCAAGTGCTCACTAATTATCGCCGCTAACAAAGATGGCACAAATCACCTTTTCCTATAACATAACTTTGCTTAAAATGTGAACGGGCTTGGCAAGTATAATTCATTTATAAAAATATTTTCTGGACAGTCTGCTTAAAATGGAAACAATGGAATTTAATTATTAATAAATTTCTTATGTAAGTCGTTGCGCCAGAATGGTGTAACCAATAACCAAACAATATCTTTATTTGATCTCCTCTTGAACATATTCGGGAGAAAACATCAATAAGGTGTGAACTTGATAGTATTTCCCTACTCCAACCTTAATTTTAAACCCTCAAAAATAAAACGACTAATAATTTTTTAATCCTTTTCAGGGATTTTCATGCTCTGATATTTTAAATGCTGGAATGAGAGAATCTGGCGTTTACTATCTTCAAATACGAGGCACCACATACTGGTTCCTCAAGGTTTACTGCGAACAAGGAATAGAAGACGGAGGTTGGACGGTAAGTTGATTATTGCAATTTTCGGGCATAAATTTATGTGCATCTTTAAAGCAATTCTAGTCTTTGACTGTGTCCAGTAGTGCAACTTATTATGCAACCGACGGTAGTAAATTAAATTAATTTTCCGATAACCTAAACTTAATTGCCTTCTTTTTCGAGGGAAATGTCATCAAAGGTTGTGAGAAATACAGAAAAACAAATTCGTTGCATCCCCAAATTTTTTTTGTTATTTTAAAAACATTCTGATCAGCAATTTTACCCCTTTGAGATCTCCTTTTCAACACTCGATATTTTAAAAATTTACTTCAACTCCTTAAATCCAAAGCTCCAACTGTGTTATTTAGGGCATTTAGAAGTGAAAAGTTTTCGAGTCAAAAGCATTCTATCTAGCTCAGGTCTAAAACCGGAGAATTTCAGTAACTTGATATGTAACTGATGAGGCCAAGGCTTCGATAATGTTACCTTTTTTGATTGATGTCTACTCGATAGACTTGACTGCTGTCAACTAGGCTGTTTTTAAAAAGATCCAGGCCCCTCTTGGTCACACCCTTAGGTCAAGGAGTGGCTTTCTAAAACCAATACTGACCAGATATCATTGTTTTCGGGAAAAAGGGTCGTTATATTTTCGGAAATAATACCCCCAAATACTGTTTCGCAAAGCTTTTTTAAATGGAGATCCAACTCCAGAACTAAACTCAGCCTGACGACACAAAAATTTAACCAATAAAATTTCATTCGTGCAAAAATACTTTTATTGCTTTACTGCTAATCCGTATAAAACTTGAAAACTGACCAATTTTCAAATAAAAAAAAATACTATGCCGTCTTATACGCCCAAAACCGGGGTGTTTTTTTTTTGTTTGAAGAAATTACAATCCCAATAAAATGGGATGAGATAAGCTGTGACTAAATCAAGTTAGACTTTTGTGTGTGTGTTTGGTCGAGCTTTCTGACAAAATCATAAAAATTCGCATTAAATGGGAATTTTTTTTCAATTGATCACACTTCCCTTCCACGAATATTTTGAAGTCTGGACCCATTAGTCTGCAGCTTCTCTTATAGTCTGGAACGCCTTCATTATTATTTCTTTTAACCTGCTCCATGTTATACCTCGTTCTCCTTCAGCACAAACTCGGTTGCTACCTTTAATTGCTTTTTCCCAGAAGACACCACCTGAAGATGGATCCCATCACATAAAACAGGGCGTGCTTTTTCAAATTCTCTTTGGCCTCTTGATTCGTTCCGTTCAATACTTCAAGAAAATAAATCCATTGCCTTTCTGTCATACGCATTCCAACCCTATTCTTCAGAGGTTTTTCGCCTTGTCTTTTATTCCTTCAGATTTCACGTCTCTTCTATTACTTTCATTTAAAATTAACAAGTTGTTATTCAGAAATACTAAAAAAAGCAATCTGTGACAGCTGTAAGAGTCACTCTCTTACTCAGTCTTCTTTTGAACGCAAGTAAATGTTTTTTCATTCATTGCTGTGAAATTAATTACTGCTCAATTGCACGGCACTTATCTATCAAAACTGGAACAATAATTCCAGTTGGAATGACAGCTGATGTTTCAAAAAAAACACTTCGATCTCTGTCTTTTTTATTCATTAAAATGATAAATCCAAATTGAAACTTAATTTCAGTTTCTGTCGAACCCACAAAAGCCATTTTCAATTCCTAACCGATATTTACAAACGTCCTCTTCCAAACTACTTTCACGAATATGATATGGCGAAAATAACTCATTTGCTGCCCTCTAAACAAAAACCCATTTTTAAGAACCTATTTATTATCTATTAGGTACGAAATATAAGCACGATTGGACCGCCTCGTTTGTTCTAGCTGGAAGAAAAATGCCATTTTAAGTAAACGCCGTTCAAGGATTTGGAACAAAATCTGTTTAATCCCGAAGCACTTTTACCGACCATATGACGCTTTGATAAATAGTAATAAATTAAAGGAATGAAGTGCGATAAGGACGCGAGAGCACCCTAATTTAAAACCCTCGAATTAAAAAGTTAAATGAAATGGTTTTGCTGTATCATCATAAGTACGGAACTGCTCTAAGAACTGTATTTGTTATATTTCTCTTTGTCATGGGAAACTGTTTAAATGTTAAAGGGCAGTTTGATGAAAAATAATACATTAAAACGAGAAAGAGGAGAACCCGGACTTTTGTTTAACAATTCTGCAATTTTCCATATATTTCTGCAGGTGATACAACGAAGAGATGACTTCGGAGAACCTCGTGAAAATTTCAACCGAGATTGGAACGATTACAAAAACGGTTTCGGCGATCCTGCTAAAGAATTTTGGCTGGGTAACGAGAACATTTACATGCTGACGAACAACGAAGATTACATACTCCGAATAGAATTGGAAGACTTCGAAGGAAACAAAAGGTGAGCGGTATACAAAAGATATAAAAAGAAAAGGGCATTACTTGAGACCAGGTTTTATGCACATTGCCGTCGTCCTCGGGCAAAAAACATTTGCGAAATAAAGTTTTCACAGTTTAAGACATTTCCAAGCGCAAATAGTCAAACTTTATGGCCAATAATTCGGCAGCGGCAAAATAAATAACTGAGCAGTCTGTTAAATCTACCCTTGAACCTGCAAGTTTCTCGGAGGCGAATGGGTCGAATTTATGCGAACTGGTTCAGTATAACTCTCAGGTGAATTTAGCACATCAGGGAAATTTATTGTTCGTATTTTATATAAATCACGGGATAATAACTGGTCGTATGTAATGTAATCACGTTCGAATATTGACCCCTCCAAGATGGATTTTTAGACGTGCGGTATCTTAACCCCAACTTGAAACTTTTCCAACTTTCCATTAATTTATTTTATATTTGCTCCCAAATTCAGGTGAATCGCAATAGTGTTACGAAACTTTATATAATTTCACTTTAAGATTTTCAGGATATATTACGACATTTCCACTCAGATATCAAGTCCTGTCTGTCATGGAAGAACAATAATTATTTTCGGAATAACCACTGAAAGCCTGGATGCCAATCCAAAAGATAAAGGACGAATTTATTTATGTGTGCAGTCATTATTTATGAAAAGCGGAAAATTTCCATTTGTTTTTTTTTCTTCGCATTTAAATGATGCAATGATCATTACGGGGGGGACAAACATGCGACATGTTTCGTTTCCACAGACGGAATATTTCCTTCGCCGCATCGAACATAAATTTTTCGCATCTGACATTAATGCACGAACATTTTTTTTTATTCAGGTTCCTGATGAATCAGTAAAAAATGGATGTTCATAAAACAGCTCGTTATCATTTTAGGTACGCGCAATATTCCCACTTCAAGATATATTCCGAAGCGGAATATTATAAACTCGAAATAGACGGATATGAAGGAAACGCCGGGGACTCATTGAACGACCCTTGGTATGGAAGTAACAACAGTCCATTCTCCACTTACAATAGGTAATTTCGCTCAGAGCTTTTTAAACTTTCCTCAATAAATACTTCAGCGAAACCCACTTTCTCTTTGCATTTTAGGGACAATGACAGATCGAGTCTCAACTGCGCCTCCATGCTTAAGGGAGGTTGGTGGTGGAAATCATGCGGTCGAGGACTAAATGGCCTGTATCTTAACGATCCCCAAGATATCACGGCAAGGCAAGGCATAGTTTGGTTCAGGTGGAGAGGATGGGATTACACGCTGAAAAAAGCCTTGATGATGATTCGGCCGAAAGGCTCTTTCACCAACACGTGACCAATTCTCTTCATCGTCAATTCGCGACGATGATAATCCTAGGGGTCTTCGCAATAAAACAAAGATGTCATGTATTTCAACAACAACAACAAAAAAAAGGGTCAAACAAGTGGTCTAATTATTCCGGGAATCCGACACCACTGGAAGTTATGACTGTGCAATAAAAATATTAAAAAAAAAAACCTTAAATATAAATTTTTTTAGAGAAGCAGAATTTCAAAAAAAAACTTCTTGTGAAGTTTTCACTAACAAGGTGTAATGACTGAAAAAAAATGAACACCACAAGTGAATTGTGAAAATTCACAACCAAAGAAAGGCAAGGAAAGGAACATTCAGAATAGAAAATAATTCAAATATAAACCGGAAGTTACCAGCAACCTTTAATCTTATAAAAGTCCTACATTTATACCATGGTGAATAAGTGCTAAAATAGTACAAGACAAAGATTGTTTTTTGTTATTTAAAATTAAGTAAAAAAAAATACACTGATTTAATTAAAAGTAAGTATTTTTTATACTTTCCACCCAATTATCGTAATTGTTCATTTTTTATAAATCCTTACCAACCCGGAGATAATTACTACAGATGAATAAGAAAACTAAAAAGATGAAGGTTTCAGGTAAGCTTATCAAGCAAATTTACCAATATTGCAAAATCTCTTAATTGAAGCACAGAGATCATAAAAAATTTTCATTTGATTGGCTCCAATTTTTTATTAAACTTTTAATTCACTTTTTTGTATGAAAGATCAATTATTGCAAAACCTTAATATTTCATGTTTTTTTAGATTACTGAAGGATTCTTAATTCAAAAACAAAATGTTTCAATCAGAATAATTAATTGGTTAAAAACTTCTACTTT
Source organism: Brueelia nebulosa (assembly GCA_028293925.1). Lineage (NCBI taxonomy): Eukaryota > Metazoa > Arthropoda > Insecta > Psocodea > Philopteridae > Brueelia > Brueelia nebulosa. Next base: position 612,307 of record JAQIBA010000040.1, read on the forward strand.
TAAAACTCCTTTTTTGTTTTCAAAGGAATTAACTTAAGCATATATATTGTCAGTAAAAATTACTATTGCGATAATAATTTTTTTAAAACTACTCCAGTTGAAATTAAAATATATGGTAATATCAATTGGCCCCATTAAAAAAGCAGATTTAAATTGATGAGTAAAGAAATTTATTTGATAGGAAGTTAAGAGTAAGCAAAGCTACACTACTATTTTTCTACTAATTGGGTTTTGCAAAAGTATAAAATTTACCTGATCTGTCACAATCCTTATTGAAATTTCTTTTTTCGGCTAATCTGTACTGCTCGGACCTTAAAACTTTCTTCTCTGCTCTTTTAATCTAAAACAAGAAAATAATAAAGTCAGCACATATGGTACATGAAATTTTAATTATGAATTAATTATTTGGCGGTCTTATTTGAAGTCATTTAACAGTAAAATGTATTTTATTATTATCAACTTTCCCCTCCTATTATTTGCAGCTTTTCAAAAACCTCTTAAAAACAATTTCTGTATGTTATTGGCCAAAGTTTTTTTAATATCATAACACTAATCTCTAAATTTTTATAATGAACGGATTGAATTTTTTAAAATTTATGAAAAATGGACGCCAAAGAAATGCCGTTGAAATTTTGCCGCCGAAAATTCCAAATCCCAAATGCGAAATAAGAGAATAAGTCAATGTCAACATAAGCTGTGTATTACACACAAACAAAAGTTATTTTTAATTTCAGAAGATACTATTAAAGTTTAACTTAATATAAATGCTCAATTCAAGTAATAAAATTTTGACAAATAACAACAGAAACACGTTACGACAGAAATGACCGGAAGGTGAACATTTGAAAAATACAACTTACATCATGCTTTAAACGCTCTATTTCTTCTTCCCAAGAATTATCAAAATCACTAAAAGTCCTTTCAACTTTTCTTTTACAGCGCTCACTGTACATTTTATAAAACTTACAACTAAATGCATTGCATTTATAACTTAATATTTACATGACAACAAACGACATGTTGAATTTAACGGAGAACCAGGTTGGCCAACCTTTAAGAATCAAAATCCCTCTTCCAGTTTTTATTTTACCTCAGTTCGAGCCGTCTACTTCTGCAGGAGTCCCGTGTTAAATTCAGTTACAGCCTAGAAAATTATAATTTTAGGAAGTATAAAATATTTAAATAAAAATAATAAGAACAGATTCACGTCAATATTTTATTCATCAAGGAAATGAGAGATGAAAAATAATTTTACGAGGTAGCGAAGGTGGAGAAAAATCACGAAAAAGAGCCGGGTCAATCTCAGAAAAAGAAATTATGGTTCACTGTTATTTGGGACTTTGGGTATTTTTTAACATACCAAAATGATAATTTCCAGTCGAGTATAAATAATAACTGTAAAGAATCATATAATAACTGGAAAAATAATAAGAGAAATGATAAAAGGTAGGAAATAGTCCAATGAAAAATTATTAGATTCTAATAGAAAATTTTATTATATTTTACAATTCTTCACATACAAAAGCTAGTCAGTTTTTAGGAAATAAAGAGTAGCATTGCTGTGGTTTTTATTCCAATGTTTACAAAATATGGCAATGCAGAGTAAAGATAAAATTAAACTCTTAAAATAGACAGTAAAAAGTACTTTATAATATACATATAAAGTTCCTTATTTGGCACTCAAAGAAAATTAAAAAAAAATTATAACTTTGATGCTATTACTTTCCATATAACTTGTTAAAATCAAGATATTAATTTAAAGAAACAATACCAATGAATGAAAAAGTTCCAGGGAATAGTGAAACTACAAAAATTAACCACACAAAAGGGAATTTTAGTTGCTTAACTTCTTGAAAATCAATGAAATTGTATGGAATTATCAATGAATAAAATATATGATCATATCTATTCCTATTTTCCTAATGGAATGATTCCTCAATTTCAAAATTTAAATATTCAAACATTTTAAATTTAAAGCAAAAATCATTTTAAGGGTAAGATTTAAGAAATAGAATTGGAAACAATAAATAATTTTAAAAATTGCTTAAATTTATGAACTTTAATAAGCATAATCATAAGTTTATAAAAGAGTGAATATTGTTAACTAAGCCTTAGATTTTTCCTTCTTTCCTTCCTTTTCTAAACAAACTTCCTTTGCTCTTTCATAAATTTTAACGAGTCGCTGCTCCCTTGCCAATATTTTCAATAGTTCGACAATAAGAGGAAGATAATTGTGTTTCCTCCTAATATTTTCAATCCTGTATTGTTTTCTCTTTTTCTCCTCATCTTCAATTAACATCTTCAGCCTTGTTATTTCTGCCTGATGAGAATCAATTTCCATTCCACTTTCCTCCATTTGCTTTTGTAACTTCTCAATTTTCTTCTCATAAATCATCTTACGATCAGACACTATTGCCATTAGATTAAAGTGGAGTTCACCTTCACTGTATTTTTTAATTCTTTTCTCAATAATGGGCCTCACTATGTCTAACCAATCACCCTTCTGCGGTATGGCTCCATGATCAATCGGACCAGTTTTCAATCCATCTAATTCATACAGTCTTCCATCGATTGGAACATAACTGACAAAATGATAAACATTGTCATCCTTCATGGGCATTTTTGAGTCAAATTCAAACAAAGTTTGACTGGCAAATGAATTGTGAACCCTCCTAATGGTTTCTGAATTGGAAAGCGCAAGTCCCTTGATGTGTGCATTAAAGGACTGGCAAAACTCTTTGAATTCAGTTAAAGTTGGTCCAAGGGTAATGTCAGGATGATTTGTGTTAAGAAGAATACTAAGGATTGCTTGTGTTGCACATGCATTGTTTATAACTTGCATTGCAAAAAATATTTTATCAAGTCGGTTGTCAGCGATTACAGTTCCAGATGGTTCCGTATCATTGAACCATTTAAATAAGAAAATCAGTCCATGAACTGGCCTAAAAACAAAACAATTTTATTATTGCATGTTTTTTAACATATAAAAATAAATTATCACAGTATGAATTATTTTCCCAACATACAGATATATCATTAACACATTAAATATATTAGTAATTAAAAATTTTAGTAACTCACTTCAAATTGTCAAATGATTCAGGATCCAAACTCCAAAGTTCTTCTACCTGAACTCCTGTGACACCTAAGACAGAACAAAGGAAAAATTCAAATTTAAGCTTTCACTGACTGCAATAAAGTAAACACAATTTCAGTCAACCACAAAAACAAGCACCACAAATACACAAGGTATAACTGCAATATTTCAAACATACTTAGAAAGTTTGTATTTCCTTAATTTACATGTTTAAAATTAAGAAAATTACTCAGATATTAAATTCAAACATTTTTCAAATTTGACAGAATAACCTGCCATTTTCCTATGCTTCAGCATAATTCATGAAATCTCATTTCCTCCAAAAATGTTTTAACCTCAGTAAAAAATTTAAGAGACATTTTTAAAAATGATAATTTATACTAACCAAACTCTTTAATTAATTCAGTAAATACACCGGGATCGGACTCAATTAAACACCAATTGCCTGCAGTTTCCGTCATTTTTGTTTGGTAATAATGTTACTTCTGTGTATCGCTTCCGTAAGCTCGATATTGATTTTCCGTTTAGTCGATATCTCGTTCGATATATCTTATATTATTACAAATATGTCGGAGGGTACGGACGTAAATGGTCAATTTCCTCCAGGATGGGAATACAGATATGATATTAGGGCGAGACGGCAGTAAGTTTAATTTATAAATTTATTTTAATATTCAAAAAATATAAATCTTGAGTGTAGTAATTAGAAACTGAAAAACCGTTTGTAATCTTTTGTCATTTGCACTACCTTTCCCAATTTTCTATATTATGAATGAAACTTATGTTTATTTGACTCTTTATTGCCAGGTATTATGTTGACAGTTACAACAGAGCCACACTTTGGGATGACCCGCGTCCTCGATACAGGTCCCTTTTTCAGCAAAGTCATCAAGGTTCACCTTCCCATTCCTTTAGATATGGAGAATTAACACCTATGCAGGTAAAGTGATAATAGTCTTTAAAAAGTTAAAATCTAGATTTTCAAGAAATAATGAAAGAAGAAAATTCGCAGTAACTGTAATTTTGCACTGATAAAAGTGTTTATATTGATAAGAAAAAGCAAAATTTATTTAAAATAAATAATACAATATTTACTGTCCACATAGTATAATTCCATAGAGTTTGAAAGCAAGAATTAAAACAAGTTTATACAACTAACATTAAAATTATGTCTTTCTCATGGAATAAATTATGCAGGACAGTTTTACATATAAAAAATCACTTAGTATATTTGAATTATAATATTTCCAGTATTTGAATTCAATGTATAATGTGTACAGTAGAATTATACAAGCCTTTTATTAAGGCAATTTCATCTATTTGTGAAAACATTACAAAAGGCATGAATTAATGTTGAATATCTGTTAATGTGCTTTCTTGAAAATCATTCCCCAAAATCATTTTTTCCACAACCACTAAATGTTTTTACTGTTTAGATGATTTTATGTTGTTCCTAATTATTTTTGTTAAATGACAGTTAAACCATTGCGAGCTTTGTAACTGTTTGCAAGCAGCATGGATCCCTTGAATTTCGTGGGTATAACACAGTGTACCCATCTTATTCATCCTATCCCCCACCGCCACAGCCTGCTTTTCAACTCCCACCCACACCATTTAGTCATCTGGCACCCAATTCTACATTGTATCAGGTAACTGTAATGTTTGTGTGTTCTTCTCTGGTGTTTGATGTTTAAATTAACTTTTTACGAATAATTATATACAGGATGTGAGCACTAATTCAAGGCCAAGTCCTGTACTAAGTAGAGCTTTTGGAACCATCATGGGAGCTAATGCATTTCAACACAGAAACTATCATTATATGGAGACTTCATTTTCAACAAATACAGATGAACTTGTTGCCAAAATCGGTGCCAATTTTCCAACCGTTAGTGAAACACATATAAGATGTCTCTTAAAAAAGTAAGTATAACTTACTTTGAAAAATAATATATCAATTGCAGCATTGTTTTTAAATGAAGATCTACATAAAGTCAAACATACAATGGATTTATTATGCTTTTTATGTAAATTATAGGTACCACAACAGAGAGGCTGTTGTAGTGAGTGCATTACAAGTTGAAAAACATCCAATTGCAACCCCTGGTCCTTTTTCAACGCCCCCCCTGGCCAGAAGCAACCTTATACATAGTAACAATACTCCTTTCCAAATGACCCCACCCTTAAGCATTAGGGGTACTCCATCAATGAGTATCAGAAGCAATGTGGTCACTCCTCCACTGACTGTCAGAGGAAATATTGGAACCCCACCTTTGGGAATCCGCAGAAGTCCTCCTACTAGGGGAAGCAGCCCAGCTCCTCAGCCAGGTTCTTCAGCAGGAAGCAGTTACTTCAGCTCTCCTGCATTTGGGGATTATAAGCAATCCCCCAGGCCTCACTCCTCTCCCAAAATGAAATTAAGGTTTTTACTGATAAAATATTCTCTGTCTTGAAATTAGATCATTGCATCTTTTTGGTTAGAGGAGTAATACCTGTTGCATTTGAGAATATTTGTTTGATTTATGGAACAGTTGGAAGTCTCATTTGGTATTGATGTTGAAGTCTCTGATTAGTTTTTTTTTCAGTTTATAATCATTAGATTCGATAGTTTGAGGCAAAGGGAAATGATTTCTTTTGCTAAGCAGAATTTCTCCAGGCATGATTTAATTGTTTTGCTTTAAATGTAGTCTGGTGATGGTTCAGTTTCAAAATTTAATGGATATTCAGTTCCTTTAATATTTTTTTTTAGATATTTTGCATTTTTGTTAGAATAAGTGCGGAATATTAGGTTAAAAACCGTTACATGTGATGCCTCCTTAGTTCCGAATTATTCGTAATCTCTTGTTAGAAAGTAATTTGCTTGAATGAGAGTAAAAAACCATCAGTTTTATTTGAACTTCTTAATTTCAGTTGTTCTCAGTTTTATTTGCACGTCATTATATTATTTTAAACACTGAAAGTTACCTGAAGAAGAGACTGAATTTCTCTTGCCTGCGATGAACAAAACTTCCCCAAATCCTAGTTGATGATATTTTGTCTTCCTGTAAGAAATTATAAAATTAAACATAAAAAAAGCCGTTAATTATAGGTATTTGAAAAGCGTGTTCCCGGAAGCGGAAGAGACGGTATTGCTGGACGCACTCACAGGTGAAAACAACAATGTAATGAAAACGGCAGAAAAATTAAAAAGTATGGGCTTCGAAAAGAAGGATATGATGCAATCCAAAGCGTTGAAAAAGAAAAAAGAGGAGGAAATGGAAAAATTGTCAGTGAGGACAAATCTTTTGCAAAAGGAAGAAGTCGAAGTTCAAAAACCCATTCCACCGCCTCGAATGAAATCGCGAGAGGAAAAGAGCAGAAGTCAGTAATCATCGAAGAAATAGAAATACGGGAGAATATATTTCCTAAATTTGAAAATTTTTTCCAGTGAAAAGCAGGTTGCAAGGACTCTACAGTGAATTCCCAGAAAGACTGATTCAGATAGCAATAGAAAGTGTGGAGTATGATGAGGAAAAGGCGAGGCAGTTGTTAATGCTGCTATTGAATGAAGAAAAGGAAAACAAAGATGCAAACATTAAACAAATGGATGGTAGCGCAACCAAAAATGAAGCAAAGGTAATTTTATTTTGAAATTTTCCACCTTGATAAATGCTTTTTATGTATAAAAACTTGGTTTTTATTGAAACTAATTGAAGTTATAAAAAGCCCAACTGAAATTCAAAAGACCGTTGAGAGTACAACTTTCTTAGGGTGGTAGCACTGAGTTGGCGCCTTTTTCTCCTGGATGTTCTGAAACATTTTAATTTAAGGATAGTTTGTTAATTATGATTACTTTGAGTGAAGATGAGTGTAATTAAATGTAATTATAACGAGGACGAATTTAGAAGTTTTGTGTTTTTAGGTTGATCCAACCAAAACAACAAAGGGGAAAAAAGATGATGACAAAAAGAAAGAACTCGCCGAGAAAAAGAAATCAAAAAAAGATGTACCGAAGTAAGTATACTGAAAGAGATCGAAACCTTCATTAAAATATTTTTTTAACCGAACATTTTTTTTCATTTCAGAATTTCTCGCGGAACGAGCACAACTGAAGACAGAGAATTCAGATCACCATACCTGCAAAAAGTCGAAGGCAGAAACGCCGAAATCAGAAAAGGTCCGAATGATCAGCTGCTACTGTGAGTAAATTTCCAGTCATTATACTCCACAGACTACAACTGTTGCTTCATTTAAAGATTAATCTTTTCAGTGCTGATTACATGACTTGGAATGGTCCAAATCCTGAGTTAAGAGCAGGGCCTGTAAAATCTCTAGCCGAAGGACCCAACAAAAATCTCATTTCAGAAAAAAGGTTTGTTGCAAAAGGACCCAATAAGGAAAACAGAAAAGGGTCCATATTTGGCCTGGCAAAAGGAAGTATTTATTCCAGGATAACCATGAGTTTGAAAGACAGTTGGGGGTGCTAAAAAAAAACGTCCGGTAATTTGTGCCAATATTTTTCCTGTGGCCAAAAATCATTTTAAGTTTTTCAAATAATATTTTGTAATGTGTGAGAATTTTAATTATGTTAGAATAACTACAGTATATTTCCAATCATTTAGGCTCCATGTCATTGTTTTAGTTATACTGAAAAGTTATCATAACTCTATGTTAAAGTTATAACCAAAAGTAACCCAAAAGTTATAAGAAAAACAATCATCCCAAAAATGGGTTTAAGTAATGGTATTTAGGAAATAGTCAATCATTTTTATTTGCATTAAAATAATGTGAATAATTTGAATAACCTTAATTTATTTGTAATCGTTGTGCCCGTCCACATATATTAGAAGTGAATGTTACAGTAAAATGATAAACTGCCAAAAATGTATAAATTATACATTATTGTCTAATTTTTAAATGGTTTTATAAAACTTCTCAGTCAGGAAAATATTAAAATAAATTTAGTATATTTTTTTAGTTGTTAAAAACTTCCAAAAAAAAAATTTATGTTGAGTATAAATTATTTATATGGAAAATAATATCCTTCATTATTTTCATGGTGTTGTAATACTCAAATTTTGATGATGTGCAAACTTAATGTGTTTAGATTTTGAAATGTAACACTTTTACTGTAACAAACTTTAAAAATCTAGTCAGTTTTTATAATCACAGTGAATTTTTCCTCTTAAAGTTTAAGTCTTTTAGGGACAATAAAGTGATGTTGTAATTGTTCAACCCCAAAGTCAGCCTGTTTTAAGTGTGAAACAAAACCAGTGAGATAATTCAAATATGCTCTGATGAAAGTATATCTTTATTTCTTTGTCCTCAATATCTCATTCCAAAGTTTTTTAAAGATTGTAAAATAAATTTAAAATTTAAACAGATTGCATTTAAATTGTTCAGACATTTTCCAATAGGAGTCAAATCCTTTAATTATTTTTAGAAACAGATGTAATAATGAATTTCAATAAATAAAAATTCTCCCAATACATTGTGTTGTTTAAAATATTTATTCTTTTTCACAAAAACATAATAAGAATCAATTGTCTTTCAGGCTTATTAAAAAATTTAAAAAAGTAGTTTGGTATTATTACAACTTAAGACTTTTATCATAATTTAAGTTTTAAAAGTTCAAATCATGCTTTTAAATCATATACATTTCTCTCTGGAAATCTTCTTCAAGATAGTCATACTGTTGGGTACAGCAGTAAGACTAATTAACATTTTGAAGCTACAGTAACTCTTTTTAACTGCAATGGTCCAGCAGGAATTCTTCCAAATGTACTCTGACCTGATGTTCCTGAGACATTTTTTTAAAATGTCAAATTTCGCTCAAGTAATCACATTCACACTTCATCCTCATTTAATAACATATTTGGGATTCCATCACTAATTGGAAATTTCCTCCCAGTTTCAGGACAAACTAAATCTCCATTGACAACTTCAATTTCCAGCATTGCATGATGCACTTTCTTTAGAAACTCCTCATTATTCTCGTAATTTTCCACGGGTTGAGGAGGTAATTCATCTGAATGTCCTAGGCTCTGAGCGGCATTGTATAACACCGAGTAATCTAGCTTTGGAATCATTCTGGAAACAAATTCAGGATTGAAATCTACTTCTACAACTTTGACTGAGGTCGCCTGAAAAAGATGATACAACCTGAAAGCCATGTGCTTTAGAAAAACCCGGAATTTCTATATGTAGAAATTCTTACCTGAATGGCAAGTGGGTAACCCGTCACTACTTTTTTTAAGCATTTTGACGTTAACATATTATGAGTTAACAACTTCATTATCAGTTTAGATTATATAAATTCTTACTGAATTAAAAACGAAATGATTGAAAACCGTCTTGGAATTTTATTTTGTTATGTTGGCAATCCATGTTTTTGTTTGCATGTTAAACTGAACCGTTTCGAGTAATTATTATGACTGAAGGAAAATATTCAGGGATTTATCCGAGTAGAAATTTACCACACGAATTTGGATTTCGAACTTTTCAGGGAACAGATTGCGGATGGTCAGCTTGCTGTAGGAATTCCACTCATTTTCACTGCAGAATTTGTGGTTATGGAACAAGTCAGGTTAGAATAAGTTAACGTTAAATAAGTTTAAAAGGGTAAACACGTAAAAAACATTACAGTATTTCTATATCTGTAACTATTATTGTTTTTGAAGATATTTATCTGAATTAAAAAGAAACAAAACACTTTTAAACTCTCTGCTTTGTGCTGAGTTTTTTTAATCTCAGATATTACTTGTAGCAGTTTACCAAAAAAAAAGTAACAATTCTTGGGATGTAAGCACTACTGTCTGATTTTTTAATGATCTTACAGAAACCCTAATGTAAAAATAATTTTTCAGGCTGCCAATGTAATAAGTCACAGAAGAATATGCATATCAAATCCTGATCTTCAACAAAAAGATTATGGAAGACTGACTCCACTGGGAGAGTCAAACCTGATTCAGCATGATGTCCTCCAATCCAATCAGCCATATTCATACTACTCAACTGTGGGATCCACTGTTTCACTGCCTTCTCACACACCTAATTCAGGAGGTAGTTCAAAAATAATAACAACTCAGCAGAGCACAATGTTCAACTTTGTTATCCCAGCCCAGAATTCACAATATACTACCCTTTATGGTACTCAAACAGTTTTCCCAAATTCAAATTTATTCTCACCATCAGCCTATAATAATTTTGGACAGCTGGATCCAACATGGTTGCCTCAACCCAGGCTGATTCCACCTGGTGTTCACTCTTCAAATTCCACAACTGAATTTATCGGAACTGGGCGGAATCACTTAGACACTGCTAATTCTCCTTCCTGTTGTGGGAGAATCAGCAGTCTTGAAACTACCACCATTGGAATGTGTTCACCTCTCACAGCAGAAGCATATAAAGTTGTGTCTAAAGAATTCCAAACAAAATTGGACTCTCAGAATTGGTATTGTAATTCTCAAAGCGTTATGAGTTTTAACAGTCAGCCTCCATCTGGTAAGTTTACTGATTCTGTTCCAGCCTGTTCAGTAAGTCTTCTTTTACTGGAACAGAATGATCTCAAACAGGGTGGGGAATGTGTCAATGTGGAGGATCTGTGTTTTGAGCCAAAAAATGATACAAAATTAAAGGAAGACAGACCTGAGAATTTTTCTTCCTGCATGGAAATGCCAAAGAAAAATATTGAAACAATTGTCAGTGATGCATTTAATGGAAAGAAAGAATTGGGAAATCTAAATTTAGATGAGACAAATGTGGATTTGGGATTGGAATCTCTTTCTGTGTCAGAGGAGAGTGACATTATCGTTGAGGAATCAGAAACTGAAACAGACTTTGGATTATCCTGTTTAGTTTGTAACAAAGTTTCAGAATCAGTGCATGATTTTGTCAAAATCAGCAAGGAAATGCCCCTGACAAGCACAACTCAGGTATCCATCCTTGCAAAGCTGTCACAAGTAATACACGATGATAATTTTAACAAATTAAAGAATTGTTTATTATGCCCACGATGTTTAAATCTAATTAATGTTGTTGATCAGTTAGAAATCAAATTAAAATCAGCAAAAAAAGAATTGCTAGACATGTACAAATCCAAAAGCGATGATATGAAAAAACTCAAAAATAAAGACTCGTTTGAAAAACTCCCACAAAACAAATTAACCTGTCAAGTGTGCAATAAACAATTCTCAAGCACCAGTTATTTAGAAAAGCATAAACAGTGCCATACAAAAGCATTCAGTTATTATTGTGAATATTGTGGTAAAGGATTTGCAGTACTACAAAAACTGGAAAACCATCTCATACTCCATTCCAACTCTTCCAGATTTCAGTGTGAGCTGTGTGGGAAACGATTCATACAAAAGCATAACCTCACAGATCACCTGAAAAAGCACAAAGGAGAGTATAAATATCATTGCAGTGTTTGTCAGAAGGGTTTCATTAGAAAAAGTGTGTATAAAACTCATTCACTAGTTCACAATGCAGGGTCTCTAATGTGTCATCACTGCGGGAAACAATTTAAAAATTTAGCGAATTTATCAGTTCACATAAAACTGTGTTCGGGTGATTTGAAATTCTCATGTGATAAGTGCGATAAAAAATTCCCAATAAAATCGTTACTGAAAAAACATGTTTCGCTAAAACACGACTCTCATTACCATTTTGTGTGCAGTGTTTGCAGGAAAGGATTCGGTAAAAGATCAGATTTGAAAACTCACATAAGATCCCATTCGGACAGTAAACCATTTAAGTGTTCAAAATGTGATAACTCATATAAAAGTTTAAGTAATCTGAATCAGCACTTGAAAGTGCATTCCGCCAACAAAGTTATGGAGTGTAACGTGTGCGGGAAAAAATTCACAAGGAAAGACTGCTTAAAAGATCATTTGAATCAACACACAGGCAACAAACCCTATAAATGCACAACATGTTGGAAGGCCTTTGCAAATAGAATAAATTTCAACACCCATTTGAAGAGGCATAGTGGAACACTCAAGCAGACTCCTTGTCCTGTTTGTGGCAAATTATTCAGTAAAGGGTTGAAGGATCATTTGACAACTCATTCAGGGCAAAAGCCTTATTCCTGCAAGCACTGTTTGGCTCTTTTCACTGTCAAAAGTAGTCTCAATAAACATGTCAAAACCAAGCATGGTTTCAGTCAAATAAATGAAATTAATAATTAATATCTGATCTTAATTTTGTTACAGTCCCAACTCAGTCAAAAATTAAACTAATGCATGTTAACAAGAACAAGGAGAATCATTTATAAAAAAATGCAATGATTACTTCAAAAATAATTCTATTATTTGGATATTAATTCTGTTTCCTCTTGTTAGTCATTAGGTATTTCCATAACTGGTATATAAATTTCATTTGAGTTTCAATCCAAATCCATTTCTTCTTCACTGTCACTTTCTTCCTCTTCCTCACTTTCAGATTCTGAAGGAACCCACTCTTTACTAGGTTCTTCATCAGCTAAAATAGTGTTCCATTCATCTAATTTGTGTAAATCTAAAAAAGAAAAAACCTCATAAAAAATTAAACATAAAGAAGTAGGTACAGTAGCACTCAAAAGTATTTTGACAATACAAAATTATTAATTTTCCACCTGTAAGAGTTACACACAAAGTGAAATGTCATTGGCTTTCATTAAAATGTTTTACAGCAGTAATAACATTTATAAATATAGTAAAAAAAGAAAGAAAGGAATGTTATTTATTTATTTACTGTATGCTTATTGTTTAGTTATTATTTTACATAATCACTGCATATTAATTTATTTTATTTTTATATACAGTAGGTAGGCTTCTCTACCCCTCTAAACTGGACTGATAATTTTATTTTATTTATTTTACTTTGTAAATTTGTACCTGAAATTAATTTTGTAAAGTATTATCTGAGTCTTCTGAAATTACAGTGATATAATATATAGTGATATAAATATAATGTAATTAATTTGTAATAATATAATATAAGTGTTATAAATTATAGTGAAATTATAGAATTTATAGTGCTGAATTCAAATTCGTAAAAAAAAACCTAATACCTACGGGTGAAATAGGGTAGAAATATAAATATTATGTATATAAATATAATATTAATTAAAAAACAAATTAATTTTTCTAAATAACAAAAGAAACAGTTTATTTTTAAATTAAATGCATGGAAATGAATTTAAAATACATATTTAGTAAAAAGTAAAAATATGCTTGTGGAAAAATATAAATAGAAAAATAAAAAATGTATAAAATGTAAAAAAGAAACAGTAAAATTATAAAATAGTACCTATTAAAAATCACCATGAAAAAAACCATTAAAAACATAACCAGGATATATTTTATCATGGTTGTATTATACAGTTATGGCTGTATTATACATTTATGTTTTATTATACATTTATGTTTTATTATACAGTTATGGTTGTATTATCTTACAGTAAAATAATTAACTAAGAAACTATTAAGTTTTGTATTGTCAAGATACTTTTGAGCTCTACTGTGCATTAGCAAAACAATTTCTCCCTCACCTAATGAATACAAATCATTAAGGGTAAACTGTTTATCACCATCCTCTACTAAACCCCCATATAAATACAAACTTCCACCCTTGAATGCCAAACCACAATTCATTCTGGGTGATGGAAAAAATATCTTAATTCTCTCAGCTTTAATGTCAGTGTTATCACTCCTCAAGTCTGCATCTGAGGGTCCAACTTTTAGGGTGAATATACCATCACTGACAGTTTTCATTTGAATTTGGGCAGATTCATCTTCAGGTACATCTTCTTCCATTTCTTCATCACTTCCCTCATTTTTGTCCTTTCTTCTCTTTTTTTTAATTTGATTCTGGATCCTTTTTCCCAGTTAAGGTAACTACAAAATTCAGTAATTATTTCAATTTCAAATTGAATGATGAAGGAGATTTTGATGGGTATTTTTCAGAGCAGGTACCTGGCCTCCATGTTCTCTTTTCTAAATCTAAAACATTCAGGTCATTATAAAAGGTTCCACAAATGTCTTCTTCACTTTCTTCCGTATCAAAAACACCCCCAAATGTGTAAGCTTTATTTCCAGGTGCAGCAATAATGGAGCAAGCTGATCTAGGGGATGGTGTTATGCCTCCTTGCTTGATTGAAACCCATTTCCATTTGGTGCATGTTGTGTCATTTTCTGAGAAAAATAACAATCATAAGAAAACATCTTTCAGAAAGACTTTAACACTACACAGGAACTTACTTTCAAGAGTGAGAAGAAACATGTCTGTATGAACAATTCCTTTATCCACATCTTTCTTAATTTTCTCTTTGCTGTAGCCTCCCAGTATGAGGATTTTCCCATCAGTTGTTGCCACCATTTGACAGCCAGACCTTGGTGCAGGGGGTGTGCCTGTCATGATAAACTAATTTTAGAAAAAAAAAATTGATTATTTAAATTAAACATTGATGATTACCTGAGGGCTCTAATTTAGTCCACTTATAACTGTTCAAATCAAATGCATAGACATCATTAAAATATTTAAAATCTCTCAAATTGTCATGATAACCACCAAAAACAATGATTTGGTTTTTGATTAAAACCATCCTGTGACCACTTCTGGCAGATGGACCACCAGGTGAAGTGATCTTTTCCCATTTCTTATCACCCAAATGAAAGAGCCAAAGGTCATTGTAATGATAAAACTGATTTTGAGTTGAACTTGTGAATTCACCACCAAAAACCCATAACTGTCCTTTTTCTTTTGGAAGTGCAATCATTTGATGACCACATCTTGGAGGAGGAGAGTTTGGAGCTTGTATTATTGTCCAAACATTTTTACTAATATTATATGATATGAGATCATTGTATACTACTGTCTGAAAAACATAAGTTATTTTAATAGGCAATTTTTTTTCTTTGTTGCAAAAGTAATGTGGCCATTTTGACTGTCAATACCTTTTGCCCATTAAAGAATTCTCCCCCAAATAACAGCAGCTCTTCTTTTAGGGGATGAGCAACAAATGCAAAATTGGCTCTTCTTGCTGGTTTCTCAACGACAATTTCCCTTATCTGTATTTTCTTTTTCTCTTCTTCCTCGATTTGGGCTAAAATCTTCTCTGATGTCTTCCTGAAAAAATTAAACATAAATTGAAAGACTCCCCGTAAGTTTTTTTAATTTAAAGAAATGATCTAAAAGGGAAATATTTCGAAGTAACCTGTCTTGGTTAGAAATAATTCTGACCTCTCGTATTTTAGCTAAATGTTTTTTCTGTTTCGCCGTTAAATTTTTCTCTGTCTTAATTGCAGTTTTCTCTATTCCCCTTCCCTTCTTTTTGTCCTTTTTCCCCATTTTTGAAAATTCTAATGCACTTTAATAAAAATAACCGGTTTGCAACTTGTGACAAGTATGTCGGGCATGGTCACCGCCTTCTAATACTCAGAAAATTTTAGAGCAAGAACGACGTTGGCTTAAAAATTATATTAAAATTATAGTGTAATTATATCCAATTTTATTAAATCTATCAAAAAATGAACTTTTCTCAGCTTTAATTAGGAGTTTTGTCTTCTTCAAAAGGTAGAAACATTTTTTCACAAAATAAGTTATAATTAATTTATTAATTAAAAGAACCGTTGTATAAATATTATTTATGGTATTGAAAAGTATATACTATTAAACTTAATTTTTATTTTACGACATTGAACTTTACTACCAAGTCTAAATTTCCGTTAAAAATCAAAAATATTTATAAAAAAAAGCAAACGAATAGACAGGAAATGAATTGTACACTTTTTTAAAAAAAACTGCATTTGATCTGTCATCCGTTTCACGTTATTGCGTCACTCTCATAGGAAAAGCTTTACGTCACTGAAAAATTTTCTTTAAACCAAAGGGGAAATTTTTATTGTGTCGAAGGGCGTCAAAAGTAATAAAATATTTTATCAAACTTCCGGTTAAGCATTAACGGGCGGGAAGCCGGACCATGTTCGTCCATCCTTAACCACATCTCGGGAAATGCATAAGTGTTTTTTGGTTCCCTTTCAGTGATTTTTAAAACTGTTGCGATAATCTTGAAATGGACTTTTGAAAACCGAAGCCTTTTTCTGTATGGTTTTGTTGAAACTTCCCTACTTGCAACTGACGTTTGCTATTTATCTTCTTTTTATTCCTCCTCGCCAACTTGATTCTCCCCCGGTTTGTAATACTTTCCTTAAGGGGTTTTTTCCTGTTTCTTCCCCGTGAAATTTCAATGGAAAAAGTGCATTTAAAGTCACAAAGCTTGATTTAGAATGAGTTTCGATATTAAAAATAATTTGTTGCCCTAAAAAACTGTCAAATAAAATGAGTAAACATTTAACCTCTTGATACTCAACCTGTGGCCCCGTGGCCAAATTTGGCCCACCGAGCCCTCCCGAGTGGCCCCAGTCCCGCCAGATCAACAGTGAAAATTTGTGATGGATAGGTTTGTCCCTTACAAAAATAAGAAGAATCAAATAATGAATATAAATTGGAAGTACCTTTTTTTTGGCTGCTTGGCCCAGTCGCGATGTTATCAACGGAAGTTTGGCCCCAGTAAGAAAAAGGTTGAGTACCAAGGGTTTAACCCATTGAGTGCCAGCTACGAGATATCTCGTAGTGGAATTTTAGACTACGAAAATTTTATACAGAAATTTCAGCACAGGAATGTTATTCAGTGACGCCAGCTATGAGTTATCTCGTAGTGTTTTTTTTTTAATAAAAATTGCAGTAAATGTCATTACAATATTGTATGAGTAACTTAACCCTTTGCGGTCGTATTAAATTTGGGCATGGGTATCTATTGGTCGGAATTAACCCTTTGCGGTTGTGTAAACTTTGAGCATGTGTATCTATGGGTCGGAATTAACCCTTTGTGGTCGAATAAAATTTGGGCATGGGTATCTATTGGTCGGAATTAACCCTTTGCGGTGGTATAAAGTTTGGGCATGGGTATCTATTGGTCGGAATTAACCCTTTGCGGTGGTATAAAGTTTGGGCATGGGTATCTATTGGTCGGAATTAACCCTTTGCGGTGGTATAAAGTTTGGGCATGGGTATCTATTGGTCGGAATTAACCCTTTGCGGTGGTATAAAGTTTGGGCATGGGTATCTATTGGTCGGAATTAATTTCTTTGGAAAGAGCAGGGTTACATATACATAATATTCAGTAATATTTAGTAATATTTTAACAAGAGAG
The DNA here is from genome assembly GCA_028293925.1 of Brueelia nebulosa. Lineage (NCBI taxonomy): Eukaryota > Metazoa > Arthropoda > Insecta > Psocodea > Philopteridae > Brueelia > Brueelia nebulosa. The sequence continues at coordinate 629,574 of JAQIBA010000040.1, forward strand.
AATCTCTAATTACTGCTAAATACAATTTATAAAATATTCTTTGTATCTGCGAACGTTGTCGATTTTGCTACGTTCAAAAGACGACACCTCTTCGTTATTTCCAATCGATGGAGCATCGTATTAGTTCTTTAGGAATAGTTTAAACTGATATAGGAATGCATACAGTATAAGATTCGTATAGTTCCTTGCTGTGGTGGCTGAGAGCAGACATACGACCGTAACGGTGAAAACGGCTTTGTTGGCTGAGAGTAGACATACAACAGCAAAGGGTTAATATAATTATATTTTGTAAACTTTCATGTATTCTTCAAAATAAAACCTTGTTACCCAAATTTTGCTCAAAATTTGTCTGGCACTCAATGGGTTAAGAAAAGGATTGTAATAAAATTATATAATATAAGCAATTTTGAAATACAATTCGAGGTCGAAAATTGTCATCGTTCTGCAAGAAATCTTGCCTATTTATAAAGAGAATAAGAATCTGACTCAGAAAATGATTGTAAATTTATTTTCATAATTACTAAAATAAGCTCAGCGTTATTTTGAAGCCCGCTTGTATAACTTTTGAGTTTTGATTAGGAAAAAGTCAAAAATCGAAAAGATCTTCAAATGGTAAAAGATATATTTTCAATCTCAATGCAAATGCAGTTCACAAGGAAAACCCGACTTAAAGACCCCGGAAAGGCAAACGAACATGTGAAGGTTAAGGGAAAAATCTAATTTGAAATGAAAATGAGCCACAAGATGGAGTAGGCTCCACCTACAGGAAACGGTTCTGGTTCGCTTAAGAACATGGCGTGACATCAAACCAATTCATATTAATACTCATTTTTAAATAAAAAGCCGAAAGACAGCTTCTTCCTTCGTCCGCATGCAAAACACTCGCCATTTTCCTTTCTGAAAATTCCTCCAAAATTATCTGGACGATTGGCGATGTTTCTCAAATATAAAAACAAAGGCGTTCAAATCCCACGGGAACCCCAACTGGGTAAAAAATATGAGCGTCCGTTTCTTACATTTCGAAATCTCATTGAGGAATTTCGACTGCAGATCATGAAGCAAATTGTTTGGAAAACAAAAGCCAGCATTTTGATCATTCCTCCCTTAATTCATCCGACTCCACCCCATCGGTCTCATTTCGTTCCCGTCATTCTTTATGTCTCATTCGTGTCATTTTGTACAGTATATCGTTTGGATGTGCCTCATCAGACTCGAAACAAAAAAAAAAATCCATTTGTCAAGCAATGACGAGATTAAGATTTTCTCTGGGAAATAATAATTTCTAATTTAGAATTCTTAATGTCAAAACTAGTTGAAGAACTAATAAGAACGAAGTCTGGGGTGGATCAGAATGGGGAACATTGTCTTCAACTTTTTCTTCGTTCCCCGAACTTTTTTCACCCCCCCCGGAATGAAAAAACGCTCTAAGTGATAAACCCGATTCTTTTGAAACATACAGTATATTTACAGTCGCACATCGGTCACCTGCTGGATGCGTAATTTATGTCTTTGATAAATTTTATGTTGCTGCAGTTTTATCTGAAAGGAGACTTCGGTTAATTAATTGTGCGCACTCGATTAATACTGTCCTTTTTTGTTATCTCTCTTCACATTAAAATAATAATGGCGGTTTTATTATGTTCTTTCACCGCTGTGGAAAGATTTATTCGGATGGCAAATGCTTATTTGGCTGCTGTTGGGGAAATCCTTTTAGAAAGTTAAAATACATAAGACATACAATATTGTCTTCACGCAAATCGCCCTATAAATATATTCAATAAAGTCTGATTTTGCATTTAAAATCCTTCTGATATTAAAATAAAATAAATGAAAGACATTAAGCATTGTGACGGATGAAAGTTCGGGCGAAGATTTTAAGTTTTGTAAAGATTTTTGTTTCGGTACGATTCATTAGATGAATGAATTACTGATTATGTTAACACGGGATTGTCGTTGTGTTAAAATTCTCAAAAGAGCAAAAGTCGCGAAATGATTGTTTAAGAAGTTGAGAATTACCCCCCCGACCAACTGTATCAAAATCTTAAGACTGTATTTCTGTCTTAATTAAATTTGAATATCTGTAGTGATGCAAATTTAGGGTTCACCGAAAGTATCGGTCGGGTATGACTTAACACGTTCAGTATAAATTATTAATATAGAAAGCGGGTGTTACAGTATTAGGGACGAATTAATACTGGAGATAAAAGACAAATAGGTGTTTTAGATAACTGATGCTTTAAGGCAGTGATGTCCAATGTTTGGTAATGTGCGGGCCAAAGTTGAGTTTGGTGTAATTTCGGGGGCCATAATGTATAAGACAATTAAATTAGTTTTTACTCTCCTCTCATTTTCCTTTTTTCTCTTTTTCTCTTTCTTCTCATTCTCTCCTCTTTTCTTTTTCTCATTTTCCTCTTTTCTCTTTTTCTCTTTCTTCTCATTCTCTCCTCTTTTCTTTTTCACATTTTCCTTTTCTCTCTTTCTACTCATTTTCTCTTTTTCTCTTTCTTTTCATTTTTCCTCTTTTTCTTTTTCTCCTTTTCTCTTTTTATCGTTTTTTCGTTTTCTCTTTTTCTCTTTCTTATCATTTTCTACTCTTTTCTTTTTCCCCTTTTCTCTTTTTCTCTTTTTTTCTTTCTTCTAATTTCCTCCTCTTTTCTTTTTCTCATTTTCTCTTTTTCTCTTTTTCTCCGCTTTTATTTTTCTCATTTTCTCATTTTCCCCTTTTCTCTTTCTCACTTTCTTATCATTTTCTTCTCTTCTCTATGTTCCTGCTCTCACTACTATTCCCTTTATCTCTTTTTTCCGGCTTTACCCTTTTTACATTTTTATTTAAGCAGTCCTTTTGACTTATATGACCGAATAGATTCGAAAACGTAAGCGTAAATTTAAAATTTTTGCCGAAATGTAAGAAATAATTTAAAATCGAAAGTTATTCTAATATTAGAATAACCCTTTATTTAAAAATTAAAATGGACTAAAATCACCAAATACATATCTGAATATAGGGCCACATGCAACACCTTAGTTAGGTTGCGCATCACTGTTTTAAGGTATCAAATCATTAAATCGGTTCGAGATTATTACTCTTTTTCTTACTAAAGTTTGTCATTGTGAGGTTAATCGGCTCAATTCGAAAGCTCAGAATGTTATTAAGCTCTAACGAAAAAGGACGGAAATGAACATAAGCAAAAAGAAAAGCGCCAATCCTTCGCGGAATCCGTTAAACCATCTTCAAAAGGAGCTCATATGTGATTTTATACTTTCGACACAAATTCAGGCCAACTTTTTAACAGGAGCATACACTCGTTGAAAAAAATTATTCATTATGCGTTATAATATAATAATAAATATATTACCATATATATAAAACAAAATATTACATAATTTACTTATTTCGAATGGAGTTTTTCTTTATAAATAAAATATACGACTATTCTATTCGTGAAAACCCTTGGGGCTCATTCTCAGATAGTTAGCGTTTAAATCTGACTACTAATTACAGCACTAAGTTTATATAAAATAACACAATTTCGTCCTCTCCCCAGAGAAAAAATTCCGCGCTAACGTTCGTTACATTAAAACTAACCTGTTATTAATAAAAACCGCGTTTTGTAATATTATTATACAATGTCACATTTTCATCAGTGCATGATCCTGTTAAAAATTTAATATCGACGAATCCCTTCGCTGACACAAGAGGCCAAATGCGGTAGTAGGGGAGCACCTGGTCATTAGTCTAATGTCCCAAAAATGGTGCAGTGAATCGAAAATAAACCGGATCGGAGAAATCCGAGAAGGATCCGCGCCGGCTGCTAACAGAAACGACACAATTGGCATCACACTTTAAATTTATTTATTTAATTGGTGACTAAATGGGAAAAAACAAGGAGCACACTTTCCGATTGCTTATTTTCAGCAGCATCACTTGAAGTCTTCTCATTTTCATTTTTTATCTCTTCACGAGGAGCCTTTCTATCTTTAGAATTATTTCTTTTAAACATTTTCCTTTAATTTTGAGTGAAAAATTCTTTTTTTTCTCGTACTCTCCTCGTTCAAACGTCTTGAAATCTTGGAAAAATTGTAACCAATACAAACTTGAAATCATTACCGCCTTGTCAAACTCTTTTTACCTCCACTCCGGGAAAACCTTCGGCATTCAGTTCTCCGGATACTTTTTCAAAACAGTCTTCATACTTCGAGCAATGCTCTCCGCGTCCGAGTAGAAGTACTTGTACTCGTCGCTTCCGCCCTCGTTGATCACTTCCAGTAGCAAAACACCTTGAGGACTCACGAACAGTATTCGAGGAACGTAATCCCCGTCCGGCATGTACTTTTCTTCCTTCGGGTGGTCGTCGTCCGCGAGGCTGATCAGTATAAATCCGCTGCTCAGGTTCTCTATGTCCTTAGAGGACTCGAATTTGGGCTTGAGGCCCCTGCAAGCACCGCACCAAGATTTGTGAAAGACCATCATCCCGGGCTTTTGCCTGAGTAAGATCTTCTGCAGGCCAGATTCCAGTTTTGTTTCCCATTTTAAATTGGATCCGAACCTTCTTTTAAATTGTTTAATTTGACTGTAACCAGAATTTCGAAATAGTTTCCCATAAACAGCTAAGGCCATGAAAATTTAATTGTTTTTATTTTAGTTTCGACATCTTTTTTTTTTGTTTCTCAACTTGGCCGCTGTCGCCGGAGGGATTTTTTTTCGCTGAGATTTTTGAATATTTTTGGAGCGTAGAATGCGTTACCGGTGAACACTGAGTTAGTTGTAATTTTTTTTTACTTCGTTCAGGCAATTTTTGACCAACAATGTATGTAATTTTTATTGGATTACTCTTCCAAGCAATCCTATTTTGAAATGATGGTATTACAATTCACTTTTACTCCCATAATAACATTTACATGCGCTGCTCGTATTATAAACATTCGAGTAAATCCGAATTGTACTCGAAAAGATGAAATTATATGTTAGCGTTGTATTTTTTTTACGATTTTAAAGCTTCAATTTTTGTAAATTCTGCATTGTGATTCCATTTTTGTTCCTCAGGAGATTAATAACAATCGTTTGTCCTTTCGTAAAATATTTTTTAAAACGTCCTTAAATTTTCTCGTAAGTCACTGTTATTTGAGTAATTACAATTTATACATAATACATTAAGTCTTAATCAATTTAATATTCAGAGAATTCGTTTCATCTTATAATTTTATATATTTTACTCACGAATGCAAGTTTTCTCCTTATGTTGTTTCCTTAAATACGAGACAAAGCCACAGCAAAATAATTTATATTAATTAAAACATAATATTTTTTATAAATAAATAAAATTAAAATCCTAAATAATTCAATGTCTCGATGGAAAAAAATTGATAACTCTCCTTATGTTAGGAACGAGTTCCGTCTCGGCCGAGTAAAAGTACTTGTACCGGGGGTCCCCTCTACTGTTGATTATATTGTACATGATGTTCCCCGTGGGAGTGAGGAAAAACACCCTCGGGATGTAGGCCCCGTCGGGGGCGAAGGCTCTGTCTTCGGGCTCGTCGTCGTCCTTCAGGAGCACTATCACGATATAATTGCTGAGATAGTCTATTTCCCTGGAAGAGCCCAGCACCGATTTCAGTTCCGAGCACACTGGGCACCACGTTTTGTAAATGATTATCATCCCCGGCTGGTTAGCCATTTTCATTCTGTTTAACCCCTGGTGAAGTTTCAACTCGCATTTCATGATTCCTTCACGATCCGAACATTATCACTGAAAATTTTGCTTTTATCGAATTTAATTTGGCGAAATAAAAACAAAAATAATAAAGGGAGTGTAAACAGTGCCATTGCCTTCTTTATAATGTCGCGGTTCATGACTGTGTCACGATCACGTGCTTATGATTTTTTTGCAACCCCTACTGCAAGCCATGATTTGTAACAGCGAGACCACTTCTTCACCACTCTGCCACAATGACAGACTCCCGGGCTTAAGGGTTGGCGTCGACACCCCCACCCGGGTACGTCTTGAGTACCTTTTCCATGCTCTTGATCAGGCTCTTTTCGTTGGAGTAGTAGTACTTGAACCTGGGATTGTTTTCGTTGTTTATCTGCTTCATTATCTGGCCGGTGGGATCGAGGAAAAAGATCCTCGGGAAGTATCTCCCATCGAAACCCCATGTCTGATCTCTGGGTTCGTTTTCGTCCATGAGGCTGATGACGACGAAAGAACTGCTGAGTCGATTGATTTCCCTGGAGGCCAGGAATTTGGGTTTGAGGGAGTTGCATGCACTGCAGGTTGATTTGTGTATGATGACCATTCCCGGGCGGTGGGTTTCCGAAATTTTTTGAATGCCATTTTTCAAAGTGGTCTCGCATTTCATTTTTAAGTCACCGGAATTGAAATTTCGAGTCGCGATGTAAATATAAACGACATTGCTTTGTTTACAACAGGGTTTTCGCTTTGGAATTGCTTTGCTCGAACCAAAGCCTCCAAAGTCCGACTGTAAATGTTGCACGGGGTGGTACAACCAGTAGTTTGTTTTTTTCTACGCTTTTATACATACAGTGTTTTTTACCCTTTTTGATCAGCATTAAACCAGTGGTTTCCAACCTGTGGGGCGCGAGACTGTTGCAAGGGGGGCGTGTAGCTGTTTCCAAAATATCATACATGGAATACAAAACACATACATCGAATAGAAAATACACACATCAAATACAAATATCATACATCGAATACAAAACAAAAATATATATTCTTTTTTTGTTCTGTTATTATATTTCTTATAATAAATATACTGTATTAATTTTTTTTACATAGTATTGTATATTATTTTGCAGCCCATTAAATAAATTATAATATCAGTTGAGTATTTATGAAATTTCATTTTTAGATAAATTAACGGGGCGCAACAATTTTTTTTTTAAAAAAAGGGGGCGCCTGTACAAAAAGGTTGGAAACCGCTGGGTTAAACCAATTTTAACGAACTGCTGAAAATGCTAACATTACTTAATTATTCCCGGATAATTAACTCATTTTTTGACGTAAAGGCTATTGGTTTGTTTTAATCCCCAACCGATACAGTTTTGTCAGCCCCTTAAATTCGTAATACTTAATTTTTTATTCCTATTTCTTTTGAATAGTCGCAACCGGTGGCAATAAAACGTTCATCAAGGGCACCGCCTTGAAAAGCACTTTCGTCGCTGTGCAAACAACTCTTGATGGGGAGGAGGAAAAAAGTTAAAATTGAAAGTGGGGAACAAATGAATTTTCTCCCAGTTAGAAGATTAAGCTCCAGATCACGCAGCTCCAGGTTCCCACGGGCGGGAACAAGTCTTCAGACCCATGAAATTTGTCCGTTAACTTTCCCAAGCTCATGATTTCCCTTGTTAATTCCACTTTTTCTGCTGCAGTTGTAATTTTCAAGAGACAGAATTTCAGGCTCTGTTCCCCCGCAGAAATTTTCCACGATCGCGCCTTCGGGAAAAAAAAATGTCAACACATGTACTTTACAAGGTACATTAGTTTTAAAAGCTCTGTCGATGATTGAGTAATGCTGTTTAAGATACAAGAGAGCTGCTGCGCTTCGTTCTTGTGAGTAATGTGTTTTCCATGTACCTCCTGGAGGCCGACACGTGTACTCACTTGCTCGTACATCCTCCGGCGCCCGCCTCCCTTCGACGCTTCCCCGTATGTAAATATCTTCCCACAGGACACCCAGCCTTTGTCCTCGGCCTTCCCAATTACGCTTTCTTCCCTTGTTCTCCTTTGAGGGGAGCGGCGGTGTTCGCTTGGATGGCCACGCGGAGGGACGGCCTTACGAAGGTAGGAGGAGCGAGGGCTATGTTCCCTTCCGGGCGGCTAATTAATTAAAAACTGGTTTCATTAACGTTTCCTCCGAGCTATAATAAGATAAAATGACTTTGCTCTGGACATAGATTGTCTTTGTTTACAAGCGGATGTGCTTTTAGGCTCCGATGTGGAGAACCATCGCGAAACATTTCCTAATTAGAGAATACGATGAGAAAATGATGGTTGCATTAATGATGAGATAATGACCGGGTTTTATTATGGTTTTCAGTGTGAAACTGAGAATTTCTATAAAAATCTCTGCCCATTCAGGCAATTATTTGAATCCCAACCATACAATAGTATAACAAACATGCTAATAATCTCTCGGGATTATTTGAACGATTATCGAAATATTAAACAACATCAATAAAAACAGCTTTTGATATTTGCTGAATGCCGAATATATTGAATGTCATGTCGAATAAAATTATTTTCATTTGTTTATCACACTTTCATTGCTGTTATTATCATGTTAATGTTTTTTTATACTGAATAGTAAGGTCCACCTAAAAATATTCCTTCGGGAAATAGTCCATTTATAGACTGAATACTATTCGAAATAGTTTGCCTTCTGTTATCGATTTAATTCAGCAGTAACATTAATAAGTAAAATTTAAAAAATATTTTTAATGTAAAACGGTTTTATTTCAAGTGCATTAAAAATTAAAAAAATAATTTGTGATGCAATTTTTTGTCCATAAAACCGTGGGGCGTTATTCAGTATAAAAATTGTATAAAAACTGTACAGGGCTTTTGCAGAATGTGTAATAACTGCCCACGGTTTTATGGAGAAAAAAATTGGTCTTTTTTTGTCACCCATGTATTTATTAATACTCTTGCATCAGAAATTAGTTTTTTAATTTTTTTTATTGACAATTCGCTCATTCATCGGCCTGAGAAAAGGTTATCTCCTTTAAGGACTCGTAAGTTGAGCAATTAATTAGATTTTGGGAATTTTTTTATATTTTTACGTGAGCACTAATTTAAAAAATAATTGCAGAAATTTGAATTGTCAACCAAAACGAAAGTATGTGCAAAATTTGAAAGAAATCGGTCCGAGGGAAACGGGTCGAATTCCGCCTCAAAGTTTTGATTCTCAGACAGACAGACAGACAGACAGTCAGAAAGATAGACAGAGAGACAGACAGTCAGAAAGAAAGAACGACAGAGAGACTGACAGTCAGAAAGAAAGAACGACAGAGTGACAGACAGTCAGAAAGACAGAGAGACAGACAGTCAGAAAGACAGAGAGACAGACAGTCAGAAAGAAAGAACGACAGAGAGACTGACAGTCAGAAAGAAAGAACGACAGAGAGACTGACAGTCAGAAAGACAGAGAGACAGACAGTCAGAAAGAAAGAACGACAGAGAGACAGACAGTCAGAAAGACAGAGAGACAGACAGTCAGAAAGAAAGACAGAAAGAAAGAAAGACAGAAAGACAGACAGACACGAAAACCAAGTTGAATAAAACCGTTTAAAAATGGCGGCATAGGAACTGATAATATTCGTTCATTTCAGAAGAGTTAATAATTTGTAAAACTTCGGTTTCGATATGAGACAAGGGAAAACAAAAGAGATTTTTGAAAATTTAACAGAAACCAAAATTTTATTTGTTTCCCCTTTAAGGATGACTCATCTAATGCTGAGGAATCAAAGTAGAAGGTTTTTATTAAGAAGATCGACGGGTGAATTTAATTTGCGGAAACATTGATAGGGTTTTGCATCGGATGTAAAAAAAGCGATACCATTATTATTTATCGATGTTGCCAATATTTTTCTTCTAAAGCTCATTTAGGGTGGAACTCAAAGACACTTTAGTTTCGCGTCGTTGTTTTTCCAAAGCAGACTGAGAGATTTTTTTTTATATATATTTATTTTCAGAGACTCACTTGCTCAGAGGAAACCGTTTACAAGAGGGATAAACCCGAAGCGGACTCTGCACTTATTGTCATGGGCATGACGAAAAGGATTAGTATGTCGATTTCAGTCGTATTCTGCCTTTTTGAACCCCAATAAAAGCAGCTGCCGGGTAAGATATTTTATCTCCTCGTATTTCCACTCGTTTAGCCGGATTTCTTTGGCTTCGTCAACCATCATGTCTTTGGATACGAGTTGGGCCCCACAGCAGAGGAGTGTTTCCATCTCCACAGGTGTGGCAAGTCATTTATCGTTAAACACCGTAATTAAAATAACCCATAAAATGAGAAAAAAGCAGAAGAAAGCTCCGAACGTGTGCAGAATGCCGAGTAACTCCCCGCCACGCAGTCAGCAATGCAAAGCAGTTAACTTGATTGATTCTTATTAATATTCCGAATAGGAGTCGTTTGGGGTGATTTGCCAGTTCCAACCCCCTTTCGTCACGTTCGACTCACCCTCAGAGTTATTGTTGGTTTCCTTAACATTTTTTACTCTTTCTCTCCGCGCCAACTCCGGGATTTATTTACTTTATTTTCACTCTTCCGTTTCTTAATTTTCTTAATATCTATCAGCAGAAAGTTACGCCTATTCATGAAAAAAGTGCTTTCAATCTCCAAAGACAAATGGATTCTTTCCCAGAAACCCACCCCAGTTAAATGTTGTAATATCGAGAAAGAGAAAAAGCAGTGGGGAACACTAGTGGGGCAGAAAAGGGTTAACTCAAGAGTCTCATTTACTTTTAAATGTTATTGAAAAGTCGAAATGTGTTTATTTTGAGGACAATATTACTCCTGGAGTCGAGATCGCGTTTGATTGAGATTGACAAACCCATTTTCTTTTTTCTTTTCAATGTCCACTCCCTCTCTTTACTCAACAAAACAACTTCCGAAGGCGGTAAAATCCTTTAGAAAAATTCAGATTTTCTAGGAGCGATTCCTAAAAGCCTCACCGAATCATTTTTGGGCTGTAAAACATCCCTCAGTTTCTGTTTGAATCCCCGGGAGGGTCAAATTGACATCATTTTCTTATTTAATTAATCCAGTGATGGCCAACCTACGGTCCACGGGTCATATCCGGCCCGTGAAGGTGTTGCATGTGGCCCGGTCTTTTATTCCTATATTCACATACGTATTTGGTGATTTTACTCCATTTTCATTTTTAAATAAAGGGTTATTCTAATATTAGAATAACTTCAATTAGAAATTCTTTATTACCTTTCGGCAAAATTTTAAATTTACGCTTACACTTTGGGTTTCCCTTCTTTTTTAGATTCTGTCATATAATTCAAAAGGACTGCTTGCATAAAATGTTGTAAAAAGGGTAAAGCCGGAAAAGGAGGCAAAAGCAATAGCCGTGAGAGCAGGAACATACAGAAAGGAAGAAAATGAGAAGAAAGAAAAAAGAGAAGGGGGAAAATGAGAAAAAGATAAAAGGGAAAATTAGAAAATGAGAAACAGAAAAGAATAGAAAATTAGAAGAAAGAGAAAAGAAAAAAATAAGAAGAAAGAGAAAAGGAGGAAATGAGAAAAAGAGAGAAAGAGAAAAGGGGAAAATGAGAAACAGAAAAGAGGAGAAAATTAAAAGAAAGAGAAAAGGAGAAAATAATAAAAAGAGAAAAAGGGAAAATGAGAAGAAAGAGACAAGGAGGAAAAGAGAAAGGGGGAAAATGAGAAACAGAAAAAAGGAGAAAATTAGAAGAAAGAGAAAAGGAGAAAATGATAAAGAGAGAAAAAGAGAAAATGGAAAAATTAGAAGAGAGTAAAAACTAATTTAATTTTCTTATACATTGTGGCCTGGGAAATTACACCAAACTCAACTTTGGCCCCCATGTTATCAAAGGTTGGCCATCACTGAATTAATCTAAATACTTTTCATGAAATTTTACTTTTTATATAAACAAGTTTTCTAATGTTTGGCAGGTGAATGTTTCACAAATCGACACATTTTCCGCAAAGCCGTTTTGCAAATTGACATCAAGGTCTTCGTCTTTTTGCTTCCAATTGACACCCATCTGTTTCTTCTCTTCCGGAGAACAACTGTGAGTGTCAACAGAACTCGCTGAAGCTTTTATACATACGGCAAAACTTTTACCGAATGTTTCTGCATCCAATTATTTCCCGTTTGCTGCGTTTAAAAAGCAATTCAGTATAATCATATGAACATTTTCGGGATTCACAGATAATAAAACAAATTTTAAGAGATATCCCTTTGAAATGGATACAATTAATCGTAACGGCTAAAAGAAGTAAAAAGACGAAATGACCATACACAGCTGTTTTAGACAGATAAAAAAAATAAGTTCAATGCGGGCAAAGGCCCACAACATGAAATATCTGCTCCTACATCCATATTGTCTCCCCCCCCCCCTCCCCACGAATGTGATAATGATCATCCTGGGACTCATTATCCAATGGCAGTGTTGATTTAGACGAAGTCGTGACCCCACACTGATTTTCTGTTTATTTTAATGATTCCGCCGCAAAAACTTGTCTACGTTGTCCCACTAATCGGCGGAGGTGATTCTCTCACGGCTTTTCATTAAACTACACAACCTCACACTTAAGTGAACGTGTTCCCAGTCGAAAAAGAATGATTTTATCCAGCCAGAGTAAGAGCCTGCTCCCCTGTCGTCCTTTTCGCACCGAACAAACGATTACACAAACGATTAGGCGAACGCACTTATCTTAACTTTATATTGTATAATATCGCGCACGAATGAATAAAAGTTTCGTCCCGAAGCGGTCGTTATAAATTCACATTATTTACATAAAACATCCGAAAGAATTATACTGAAATAAAAGGCGTTATAAGCAACGGATGATAAAGAACCAATCGAAAACGTTATTTTTTCGTTAAAAAACGAGTTTTTTTTTTCCTCTTTCCGTGGAGAATCCAAACGTGGAAGGTTCACCTGGACCTTATTAACAGTCTTTAATTAAGGCTATCAAATCGGACACGTTTTTATTTTTTCTCTTATCGCCAAGACCGTTTCTGCTTTTGTGATTTTGTGAGTTTGTTCTTATAACCGATGGGACAAATGCATCAATTCAGGTAATAATCACGCCCCTGAGTTATATATATACTTCTCTTAATTAAGAAAAATCAAAAAAAAATCGGTATAACATTTAACGAGCCTTAATAAATTCCTACTCAGTCCGTAACATCAGAACAACATTAACTCACTCTATGTATTTTATATTAATAAAGTAGTTTTGGCCAAAAGGAATGTTTCTCGACCATAAAGATTAATAACGATCGTATAAGTAATATAAGTTTAGACCAAAAGATGATACATAATTAAAGGGAATATATAATTAAGAGCTGATTCGCGATCGTTTCCCCCAGTATAAAACAAGTGCGTCTTATCTTTATACCCACTCGAGGAGCAAGTATATGGGGGAACCGATGCATAAATAGAACGACGGGCTGTAAATTATTTCGCGGGGGAGGGGGGTGGGGGGATACCCACTTTGTCGGTGAATGTTGCCCCCGGGGGTGACCTTCGCCTTCGGATCAACAAACTGAGGTGTAAGAACTTTACAGCAGCAGTTCTCTGCTCATCCTCCCCTATGCTGAACGAGTTTCATGTTCTCCAATCTGTGCTCTTTCAACTTCAGTTTCGAATTGTCGTAGGAATGGAAAATGGCTGGAATTTTCAGTCGGAGGAAATTTCAGCCGGATCCGGAAATTAATCACAAATTCTTACTAAAAACCATTTTCTCGATCCTGAAATCGGGACACGCTTAAGGGAAATGATTCCCTCTTTAATACCCCGCACACGTATTGACCCCGGGGTTTATTAAAGACAGAAAGGATTTATGGATTTTATTCATTACCGACAATTAAGCACTAATCTCAGATGAAGGACTGCTCAATTCTCTGGGTATTACCTCCCTTCCGACCGCTCAACAAAAAAAAAAAAATACTTCCCCCTTTTCAACCGTTTGAAAAGCCAACAGTTTTAATTAAAAATCCCAAAGTTTGTATATTTGAAAACAGTTTTTCTCTAATTAAGTTTTCTCCGTCCTCCCTCCATTAGTTTTGTGATTGTTATCATCAGAAAAAAAAAAGACAGAAGACATAGCTGATGATGATGACGATGATAATAACGATTAACATAAAGTGGTTTTTCGTTTAAGACAATCGATTGAATTAATATGAAACGGAGTCGGCGATAACAAAATCGGATGCATCCCTTGGTTGTTTTAATTAAAGGCTTAAAACATCCAGGACATGAGTGAAGGCCGGAAGATAAGATAGCAAGGGAAATTCTAGAAGGTTCGCTCGTTAACTAATGCTTTAATGGGCGCCGTCCCCAAATTTCATTAGGCTGCTTACAGAGCTGTTGTAACATGGTACAATAGGGCCCCGCATAACGAACCATTTTTTTGGGCATTTTCATTCATTTGGGCATTCGATTTCTTCGAAAGAACATGCCGCCAAATTCTTTTCCGCAAACAGTCCTTTTCCAGGAAATTTGCAGGGCGCAGTGACTGTTCCTCCATCCCCTCCTGTTTTATATTAAACTGTACCAAAATTTGCCTGTTATTGTTCTGTTGTTTCCTGAAATTACTGTCTGAAGAAGTGTGCACGGGACTGTACAAGGCCTTAAATCAGTGGTTTCCAACCTGTGGGGCGCGAGACTGTTGCAAGGGGGGCGTGTAGCTGTTTCCAAAATATCATACATCGAATACAAAATACATACATCGAATACAAATATCATACATCAAATACAAAATGCATACATCGAATAGAAAATACACACATCGAAAACAAATATTATACATCGAATACAAATATCATACATCGAATACAAAATACACACATCGAATACAAACCAAAAATATATATTCTTTTTTTATTCTGTTATTATATTTCTTATAATAAATATATTATATCAATATTTTTACGTGGTATTGTATATTATTTTGTAGCCCATTAAATAAATTATAATATCAGTTGAGTATTTATGAAATTTGATTTTTAGATAAATTAACGGGACGCAATAATTTATTTTTTAAAGAGGGACGTACCAATTTTTTTTTTCTAAAAGGGGGCGCCAGTACAAAAAGGTTGGAAACCACTGCTTTAAATAGTGTGCGTTCTTACTTATTTCACCTCCTCATGGTCCACTAACATCATCTCTTGCTCTGTTCACCCCTCAGATAAGGGATAAACATAGGAAAGTGGGCCTTGATTTTTGGTAATTTTTTACTGTCGCTAAGAACGGATTTCGTACAACGAACGCAGTCCGGGAACGTCGTTTTTAACGGGGGACGTCAGCAGTATAAACCATTTTTGTGCTCCGCCATTTTCATTTCATCACAACTTCCGTTGTATTCCCTCCGTCTTAACCGAAAAGCCAAAAACTGCTTTTCAACACCTTTTGTGAAAGGAAATGTAAAGAGAACGAGGTCACTCGTTTCGAATTGGAATTAATTTATTCAATCGGGGTGTCGAGGCAGAGAAAATTAGTAAAAAGTAAATTTGTAAAGGAATCATGAACCATTGAAAGCAGTCGGTTGATGAATGTCAGACAGATGCTGATCGTTGTAGGGTACAAGAAACAGTGCCCCATTCTCCCATCACCTGCCATTTTCAAATCGATAAATAACAAATAAAGCACTCATAAGTCACTTTGTCTACCAGAAACAGATAACATCAGGTTCTTTGAGTTGTAATGGAGTCAGTCTTGGTCGTCACAGATACACACACACGAACTTGTCTTTTGAATGAAACAGGCTGTTCGGCCAAACGGCCAATTCAGGTACAACTTTTTGTTCGGGGGAATCGCTGATAGGAACCGGGAATGAAAATTGGTTAATTGGTGGTCTGTTCGCGGCTTTATCTTCTGCTTTAGAGAACATCGACTCAGTTATTAATTTTTTATCAAACAGGTGTTGGCTGCCTTCATTTAACACTGCCCTTATCTCGAACTGGCAACGAAAAATGAGGAAAATGGCCGTCGTCGAGGAGAGCCTCAGCCGGCCGGCGTAATCACATGGTCCGCTGTTGTTAACAAGCCCGATATCGATTCGGAGGGGTTATTTAGCATAATTCGGTGGGAGTAGACATGCGAACGGGCAGGGCGAGACATATGTACCAGTTCTGCTCTACCCGTGTAGACTTTTGTTTCAGGTTGACGGACACGCCCCTTCCTCGAAACGGCGAACACGCAAACCGTTTTCTTATTTCTTTTTTCCGTGGCATAAAACTTTCTCCCTTTTTTTTTTTTATATTTATTTTTACCTTCGAAATGAATCCTTTAACTAACGTGATTTATTGCGATTGGAGTCTTTTCGGAAAATGAGGAAACATACTTTGTTGGTTGAATTTCTCGTAGGAAACAAAGGGTGGGTTTCATGAATGTCACGAACTTGAGTTGGCCAACACCTAAAAATTGGAAATCTATGTATTTGTGCAATGGGGGTGAAAAATACAGAGATAGAAAAGCCTATGTCTACAAAGGGATGTCAAACTACATGAGATGGAGTTTTCGGTTGAGAAAGGCGCAGATTTCGTGCTGTATAATAACAAAGTTGGAATTAGGGATCAGAAAAGGTACCAAAAGTGCATTATTTGATTTTCTAAAAAATTCTAACAAGGGGCTCGAGAGTGCGTGGCAGTCAGTCATGTGGCGTGCCGAAGTTTGGCAAGGCAAGACAAGAAACGTTTACAGGTCAAAACAAAGATTGCATTATTTATTTAAATTATGGTTTTTTATTTAAATTTAAAAAATTTATGATTGTAATTGTGTAGAAGATTTTATTTAAGGAAATGGTTTCGTGATTAATGGCTGAAAGGGGTTTCACTCGAGTCGCAAGTACGGGGGATGAAGGAAATTTTTCCAAGGAAAAGACTCCCAACCAAACAATCATTGTTAGTCTCCTTTATTGTAATTGATTTTCTACAACCCTTTACTTTTCGATAAGAGTACAATTTTCCTCAAGCTCCGTCAGCAGTCTTGCAAACACTCCTCATCGCGCCTACAAAGAATCAGGAACCAGAAAAACCGTTTGGCGTGGGAGGAAAGTGTTTTGCAAGATATTCCCACGACGCAACCATTATTTGTTGAGCAATCGTTAACATTTCCAGGCTCCATTGAGAGAGAGAAAAGGTAGGCGAGGAAAGAGGGAGGATTCGGGAGGGGAGGAACGGGAGAAAACTTTTGTTATCCATTATATTGGCCCCCTCCCCTCCAACCCAGTCAATGGAAATTGATTTTCTGCTACCAATCTGATCTCCTTATTGTGCAACTTTTGCTGCTACGTCGAATGAAAATCTTTCACTTATATACAACAACAGCAATTTCTTTTTCCGGCTGTCTTTTCCCCATTCTAAAAACAAACGAACCTAATTGAAAAGTTATGAACCGGTAGTTCTCGAGTCTTTGCCCCGTCGTAAACACTTGGGAACAACCTGTTTTAATAATAAAATAAAGAACTCATAAAAAATATAAAAAGGGGCTCTTAATAACAGTTATTAACGACCAGTTGAAAAGCTAAATTGACTGTTAACACGTTTTCAACCTGAATACCTGAATGCACCTCCCGTGTGCCAAAAAAGCTTGTCAACCTTGAAGAACCTCGTTTTTTCTTTCATCCATTGATGAATTCTCTATGCATAAGGGAATCGACCGTCGTTTCCCTTCTCTTTATTTCCTTTCGGGAACATCTGCAGCGTACTGTCGCGCCTACGGAACCGGAAACCCCATTGGGAACCTCGACAAATGCCGCCATCGCAACCCCGCGGCTTTTGGTCATCGAAAGCGAAAGAAATTCCACATTCGGTATCACAAATGCGTGTCCAAGTGCACCGGTGGTTGCCAGGCAAAAGCACCGGTCAGCACGGAAACGGAACACGAAAGTTGTCGCTGATTGGCGCAGAGACGGGGCGCTGCGGAGTCTCACATCGCCGACGTGACTCCAGAAAGTCTGATTCATTTAATCAGGGCTTTCGCTAAAAGCGACCGAGAGAGAGAAATAATAAGAAATTAAAATAAAAATCACGATTAACCCTCAGGAATTTTTAATTTTAAGCTTTTGCGCTTTTAAATGGAAGAATCTTTTTTATTGTAGTTGCCCTCTTCTTTTTAATAGCCACAAAAAAAGGGCTTTCTTTCTTTACTACCGCGAATGTCATTCACTTTCATGCTCCCGCACGACTCCCGGGCTTTCCTGCTGGATATACAAGGGGCGATGTCCCGGATTTAAAAATAAATCTTCAACGTCACCGAACACAGAACTTGAATTCGAGTCAAGAAAGAAACCCTCACTTCAGGAGGCTAACTGATGGATATTTCATGAGGTTATAAGTTTCCTAAATCTAACTGCAAAAGCACTCACGCATTATTCACACTGAACTTGGGGACATGCAAGTCAAGACTTTGAAAAAGACATTTGGGTTAACAAGGAGGGATCGAAAGCGTTTGAGATCCGCGCTTTCCCGCTGTAGCGCCCATCCCTGCAGGGACGGATACACCCGTCCCCGCAGGACCCTCCAAAGCCGCCCCTCTTCCTCAGCAACCCCCGTCCCCCGCCCTCCGCCCCGAAGGGCCCGCAGCGGGGGGCCGGAAAGTCCCGAAGCATTCCGCCCTTGTGAAAAGCCTCCGGAGCCATTCTCGGTTCCAAAAGCTAAGTCTTGTATTCATAGGTTGAAAGGGAAATGATTTATACAGCAGATAGCCAACCATCAATAATACTCAAGTCAGCTTTCAGCAGAGTGAGCGGTGAGGGAGAATGGAAGTGGGCTTTATGGATGTTAACATACTGAGACCAACATCTTTGCCTCACACCAGTGGGATTTCAAAGTGACTTATCCGACGGTTTCCCTTTATTTTTCCTTTTTCTATTGAAGAAAAACTTTTCCTTTCTGATTCCGCCATTCGGGAAGAAGGTGAAAAATGAGGAGGCATTTACACTTGAGGAGACGGAGGGGGCAGTGAGGGGAAGATGAAACTCAAGACTGAAATAAAGAGATTAAAACGAGAGAGGGTCAGAAATAAAACAGTCTCAGTGTGATCCAATTATTACTGAAAAGATTATTTTGAGTATATTAATTAGTAAAGAATGGCGAAGGGGAGATCACCCCCTTTCGCCCCTCTTTCCTTATTTCAATCCTTTTTTTGTCATTTTCAGCGACTCCGGGGCGACTCAAGTTTATTTTTAGAGGAGGGGGCTTCACCCCCTGAGCGCTTCGTGCTTCAACCCCCGAGTAGCTCGGGCTTCGCCCTCGCTAAGAGTTGGAATTTCAATCTACCTCTGTACATAACAGGTAAGATAACATATCTCCTAAAAACTGAATTGCACTTAACTACAAAAGTAATGTATCCTCTTTATTCAGCCATTGTTGTTGTTGATGTAAGTCGTCTTCTGTTGCTTCTGCTCTTTCTCTCCCTCTGTTAACCATTTCTTTTGTCGCTCAGCCATCCAAATTCTCTTCCATATCCTTCTTTCTTCACTACTCTCTCTTGTATAAATGGTTCTCTCTTTAGTCTGCAATCTCTAAATTGGACACTTCTCTGTGGACGACTCAAACCTCCATCTTTTCTCCCCTTTGGCATTCAACCCCGATAGAGTGGACTTTCTTCCCTGTATTTTCATAAAACTACAAACGCAGAACCCACAATAAATAATTTCTATCAATTCTGTTTGTTTATCAAATTAACCCCATTTGTAGTCAAAGTGGTCTCCACATGAACAAATTCCCAGTTTTTCTGGAGATTTCTCAGCTTTCGCTTATTTTCCAAGAATGAGACATATCGCAGAACCTTCTTTGGAAAAATGCGCGTCTTTTGGAAAAAGTCCGGTCGAAATCGGTTCGGTGGTTCTTTAGATCTTTGGTAACAAAAACGGAGTGCACACACACACACAAACTTCCTTTAACAGATTTATATATTAGTATTAGAATATGATAAAGGAGGAAACGCCGCTCATATCATAGCAAAGTGCAAAAGAAACCCTCCCCTGATTTTAACGCACCCCAAAATGTAGCTACCTTTAAAAAGCTTTCATTAAGTGCAGTTATTGGAAACCGATTCTGCCGGAAAAGTCTTACCCAAAGCATCCACTTCCGGAAAGAGATCTGCATTCACTACCCCAAACAAAGAACGAACTGCCTTTGAAAGGGAGGGGACGAGAGACGAAATCGGGCCTCTCCCACCCCCGGCTCTCGAAAGAGTTGGACTTTCTCGATTCTCCCGTGCGAACACCTTGCACTAATTGGTAATTAAAGCGAAAGCGAGAAAAAAGGCCGAGGAAGGGGGCTGAAGGGCGAAGAGAGGCTGCACTAATGTAAAAGGGGAGCGCGACTTTGTAACGGTGTCAACTTGCTTTAATAGCTGATAACTTATTTCGAATGAAGTTTCAAGCAATGATCACTCTTAATAATGTATCATAGAAATAAGAAGAGGGAGAAAAGTAATAGGGTAAACAAGGGTGGCGGTGGGGAAGACGGACGGGGGAGGGGAAGGAAACGTGGGGATGAAGTTTTGCTAGAGTTTTTAATGTTAAACGAAAATCACATCGTTCGCCCATTAAAACATTTACGAGGAAATCCTCCGGGGAGGGTGGAAGAAAAAATAAGTTCAAACCCTTCGGTTACTTTTCAGTTTATCCCTTCGCTTTTATCCCTTATCAGGCATTACACTTAACAAATGTAGAGGGGAGGGGATTCTCTGTTAATTAAATAATTCTCTGTAAACCTGCGCGTCAAAATAACCCCCGGAGGAAGTGCAACGAGTACCCATTCAAGTTAGTGCGAACTTCTTTCAGAAAATCGATCACAACAGTTTCAGCCCTCAAAGCGGTGTTTGGGGGATGGTTTCCCATCGATAATCGTCATAACAGTGCGATATTGTTTAGGGTTGCCGAAATTAACCCATCATTTAAAACCCTTAATTTCCACCCTCTGATGGTGACAGTTGTAAATGTGGCATTGTCATTCTCCTCTCCTGTTTATTTCAATTTTTGCCCGGGACTCACCAGGACTTCGCTCCCAACAAAAGTCCCCGTCCCTCGCCATACTTATTATTAAATATAAATCAAAAAAAGTCGAGAATTTTTTTATGGTCGAGTTTTCTAAAAGTCGAAACAAAAGGAAAACGTGTTTAATTTTGTTTTATTATGTACACCGGTCATAAAACTTGTTTTATTTATTGAATTCGTTTTGAATTTCTCTTTGTTATACTAATAAAAATGAAATGACGGGGTTTCCTAAATTAATTCCCTTTTCAATGTACATACTCGGGCAAATGGCGAACGAACACGACCGAGCATTATTTGCCCTCATTGGTACTTCCAACGGGACCAATCATCGCCATCTTGATTTAGTTCCGATTTAAATATAGTTAATCTTAATATGACAGTCGAACTTTAATTTGTATTTATTTAAACTACCGAAGTTTGCTGTTGGTCTTTTTTTATAAGTTGGTAACCATGCGAAAAGGTTGATTTTGTTTATTATATTTTTAAATCCCCGACGCTTTTGTTAGAAGATGAAATTAAAAAAATAAAATAGTGAATGTGTGGATTGAAGAAATAAAGCGAATGCACTGAAAGAAACCAAAAAGGGGATACATAAAATTATGTTTTTTTTTTATTATAGATTCAGCCCATTTTTCCTTTCTTTTCTCTTCTGATCTCTTTCAGGTTTTTCTATGTGTTTTTCTTTAGTAATTGTCAGATGGTTGGTATTTTTCTTGGTTGATATATTTATATGTTGTTCTGTATTTGTTGAACTCTATGAAAATAGTGTTTGTGTATAAAATTTATTATCAATTTTTACTGTATTTTCTATATATTTTTTTTCAAGTTTCCACCTTTCACAAATATAAGTATTAATGAAATGATTATAAAACTGAATTTGGTCCTTTTTTGTTTTCTTTCATTTGCTCATGTATCTATTCATTCCCTCTCATTTCTCACTATTGTTGTGTTTTATTTATTTTAAATTTCTTATAACTTCAGTATTTTTAAAATATAATTCAGTTTTAGTAGTTTAAAATATAACATAGTTTAGTATTTTAAAAGCTCAAAGTTTTATTTTATTTTATTATGTGTATTTATTTGTAAATTTACTTTATCTATTTATTTAGTTACTTTTTTGTATTCATTTTCGTTTTCAAATATTACAAAAAAAAGAAAAGAAAAGAAAGGAAGAAATGTTATTTATTTATTTACTATATACTTGTGTTTATTTACTTATTATATACTTGTCGCCTATTTATTTACTATTTATACTTATTTTTAATCTGTTCTCTATTTTGTATGTTTTTGCTGCTTTTTTATATACTATATACTTTTGTTTACTTTTTTCCAACATCCTTATTGTTAACTTATTCTCTCTCTATATATTTATTGTTTATTTATTTATTGTATGCTTATTGTTTAGTTATTTTTTTTATATAATCACTGCATATTAATTTATTCTATTTTTATATACAGTAGGTAGGCTTCTCTACCCCCTAAACCGGACTGATAATTTTATTTTATTTATTTATTTTACTTTGTAAATTTGTACCTGAAATTAATTTTGTAAAGTTTTATCCGAATCTTCTGAAATTCTTATAGTGCTGAATTCAAATTTGTTAAATTATTATTTAATTAATTATAAATCTAAAGTTTGAATAAATTATACGTCGTCTGTATAAAAACGATTTCAGAATACAAACAAAGAAATAATCATTATGATAATAAGCACCAAAAATAATTAATACAAAATAGAGATAGTGTTACTCATTTTTTAAAAATCTTCTGTTGTATTTTGTTTAGTTCTTCAGGATTCATTAACCAGTGCTGACTAACTGGTGAAAATTATTAAGTAACTTATGTCGAAAAGCACCGCCTTTTACAGCTTTTATCTACCGATAGTTTGGAAAGGTTTTCGTGCAGATGATCGAAGTTCACTTCGTAAAAGTCACGGAAATGATAGGCCGTAACGCGGTTCAAATGTTTCCCTTCAATTTATTTAGGGAATCTTAATCAGGAGAAAATACTCAACCTGAGAAGAAAATCCCGGTACATAACCGAACAGGAATTTCGTCAGGAACAAAAGAAGTCGCCTCTGTTAAACACCTGAGGGCGGCCGATTAGGGGTTGGCTTTGTAAGCCATGTGCTGTCGGTGCACTGACATTTCAGCATTTGCAGAAGACGAAAAAGATCTCGCTCACTATAGGGCTTTTTTTAAAGACAATTTTCTTTTTTTTTTCGTTTAGAAAATTGGATTTCTAAATCATCCTTATCTTCATCGTTAATGGGAATCGATTCTACACCATTCTGAAAAGAAAACATTTGTTTTAGAGGAGCATTGCAAAAAAACAAAAAAGGTCGAATCTCATTTCCGTCTTGGCGAGATTTATTCCAAAGATTTTGACACTTTCATCCGAAAACCCGTTTAAATATCTCTCTTCTTCGACCCGTGGCATCCATATCCGGTCCCCGCCCTTCACCCCCCACCCCCACACCCTCATAACTTAATCCTTAACCTCCGTTGTTTTTAATAATATTTGAGAAATTAAACGGAGGATGACGTTAATGCGAAGCATTGGAAATAATCTGCGTCAATCAAATGGAATTGGATGGAAAATAATAAAAATCTCTGAGAGAAAAGCAAACAAAGGAATAAGAAAATAATTTTGGAGTCGGAAAAGGAAAGGGGGGAGAGAAGGCCGTATATGCGATGAGGAGGGAAGGAAAGCACTGGACTCGAAAGTCTACAAATTATTAGATGGACAGATGTTGTGTTTGTATTCGTTCAGTTGCTCCATAAAATTCCTTTTTTTTTTATTATTATTTCTCTCGAGAAAATATTAAAAATCTCTTTTCGCTAGAAGAAGAGGGCGCGGGGGTGGGGTTTATTTATTAACCCATTAAGTGTTATTATCTTTTAAAGACCACTTTGCACACATTGTTTCAGTTTTTAATTCGGACTTTTTTTTAAATTATGGGCGTGGTGCTGGAAATGTTTGTAATTAGCTCCGCTCAGATTATGTGAACGCTTTATCAGGGCCGGAGTGTAGGCGAAACACCCCGAAAAAAACATCCCCGCGCGCGCAAACTCCAAAATAATAACTCGTCACTATGGTGTACTTATTTTATGTAAGAAAAAGGGAAAAAAGAAAAATAATAATAAAAATCCTGAGGGCAGAGTTAATTAAATCCTGTTGGAAAAGAGAAAGAAAGAAAAACCCGGGCGCTGGGGGTTGAAGACGGGGCGGGAGGGCCGGGAAAAGCAGCCTTATTGTCCCCACACTCAGAAGAAAACACTTGAATCGGTCAGGGGTTCTCCCAAGGCTTTCTTAACGGAAAACAATTTTCTTTCTTTCGAATGTTTGTCGACCGGGTTTCATTTGTGCGAAAGGTTTGTAACCCTTTCGCGACGTTCGACGAGTGTTTTCATACTCGGTCCCACCCCCGCCCACCTATACATAAGGGTTAATTAGAACAAACCGGAAAAAGGAAACAAGGCAATAAGTGGTTTTTGCGGGGAAGAGTTATTGCCGTGGATTTTTGGGGGAAGGAAAAAAAAAAGGAGGGAAAGAAGAAGGGTTTGACTGAATTATTGCTCCCATTTTATTCCATTTAAGTAAATAATAAATCGTAACAAAGTCGCGGTCAGCAATTTAAAGCAAATAATAAAGAGTTATTGAAGAAAGGGAAAAGATTTGCCGTTTCCGGCACAGTCGGAAAACCAATTATCTCGTTTCCGGTCTCTGGAGCGGATATGGTTACAACTCCCGAACAAATTCGGATTCCAGGGAAATGCATTTTTGTTCTCCCGTGATGTATCGCCTCGAATTTCACATCAAATGGCAGAAAACTGAAATATTGTCTTTGAGGACAAATATATTTCTTTGGTGTTGGCTCAGAGAAATTTCGTTAGGATTGAACGGGAGAGGAAATGAAAAGAATGGGATGCAATTATAATGCGGGTAAAAAGTGTTAAACGACATCTTGCGAGCGAGTCGGGCATACAACGAATACAAAAACACTGAAAAAACTAAAATTTATTGCCAGAAATTAACCAAAATGTACCGAATGTTTATTTCTATTGCTTATTTCACAATTTACATTGCTTAAAACTTCTTAAAAAAATTAAAATAAAGAGAATAGTTTAAGCAAATGCGCGAATAATTATGGAAAAAATTACAGTTAAAATGCAGTACCGTTCAAAAGTATTTTGACAATACAAAATTTAATAGTTACTTTGTTAATAATCTTAATGCAAGATTTTATTGTTTTACAGTTGTATTATTTAGATATGAATATTATAAATAATATACAGTAGCGCTCAAAAGTATTTGATAATACAAAAATTAATAGTTTTTCAGTTAATTATTTTACTATAAGATTTTATTATCTTTTTATTAGTATTATTTTAGTTTTTTTATTAGTTTTATCAGTATTTTTATAGTATTATTAGTATTAGTAAGATATTATTAGTATTATTTAGTTATCAATACCATTAATAATATATCTGTGGCCCTCCGGCATTAAAATACCCAAAACATACAAAATATAAAACTGAACAAACATACAAATATAAACATATAACATAATATAAACAAATATAAAACAAAATAAACAAGAAAATGTATACAAAATATACAAAACAAGACATTCTTCTTACTCTTCTGCTTTTTCTTTAATACTCTTGATTATTTCTATTATTATTAAAATAAACTCTTTGTTTCTTCTGTTTTTTAATTAATATTATATTAATATTTATACGTATATGTGAGGACTATATATATAAATGTGAGACTAAAGCATTTTAATGAAAGCCAATGAAATTTCACTTTGTAAGTAACTCTAACGGGTGGAAAACGATAAATTTTGTATTGTCAAAATACTTTTGAGCGCTACTGTATTTGTCACATTAAAATAACAAAATATTCAAAACATTCTTCTGCTTTTTGTTTAATAATTTTTATTAGTCTTCTGTCTATTATTAGTAGTATTACTCTTATAACTATTATTGCTTTTAAAGATATACTCTTTGTTTCTTCTGTTATTTAGATTATTAATTTGTTTTTTAATTTATATTATATTTATATCACATTTATAAAAATATTTTAATGAAAGCCCATGACATTTCATTTTGTTTGTAATTCTAAAAAATTTTGTATTGTCAAAATACATTTGAGCGCTACTGTATATTATTTGAAATCGCATAATAATATTTTTTTGTTATTTATTATCAGAATAAAAATGAAATGGCTGACAATGATCCATTTTGGGGACAATAATCCCAGTCAGTCCCTGCTGGGGGTGATTCACCCCAAAATTTTGCCTTTCATTGAACCAACAATAAACTCCGGCAACATTTAGCGGTCCTCCATCTTCAACGTCTGTCGAACCCCATTCGATGGGTTTTCATTTAAAACGAATTCTTCCAAAGGAAAGAGATTTGCCATAACCCACGAACACATAAAAGCTCGACTCAAGGGTGAAACACCCCGGCTCCTCTTGGGGTGCGTGGAAGAGGGTTTCCTTTAATATACATGTTAAACACTCCAGGGGGATTTCGTCCCCTGAACAAAAAAAAAAAAAGAAGAAATGATACTCCGGATATCTTTTAATTAACTAAAAAGAAAAATATCCGCTCTGGGAAAAGAAAGCAAATTTTATGGGAAAGTATTCGCTTGCATAAAAGGAAAATCAAGTTTAGAAGCGTCAGGGTCGTCCCTAGGGTTTCTTACGTTTCAATTAGTTGAGTAAAGTGCTTGTCAATCAGAGGACTCCACATGAGTGGTTTGGACTCGCAACAAACAACGCCAGGGGTTGGGAACGCTCTCGACGTGTATTTTTTCCGCCCCGAAGCCATTTTGAAATTCCCAAGAAAAAGTGTTAAAAGAGAAAGTTTTTCCTTTCCGGAGTAAGGGAAACTGTTCTGGGTGTACAAGTGTACGGAGTGTCGCGAAAGGGATGATTTGTGCCATCCCCTTGACGGTATCTATGACAACAGCCAAGTAGCTTCTCCCCCGATGCATGTCACCCCTGGGAATGCCATACTCTCTAAATACAGCTTCGCCATAACTTCCGACCTTCGACCTGACTTAATTGCAGGTTTTCACCCCTTTCACAACACCCTTCTCTCAAAATAAATCACCTACGATCGAATACCGTTAAAAACCCGTGGATGCTACCCTCACCTCGGGAGGGCTCTGCGGGAAGACTATCCCGGGAGAAGTCAAAATCCCCGAGCGTTGATTTCCAACCCCCCAAATGTTGGAATAATTGGACTTTATTTATTTAACCACCCAGTCGAAGATTTACAACCTTTGGGAGGAAAAAACCGATTCCCGGAGAAATGGCAGAAACAAAACCCCCCCCCCAAAAAAAACCGATGAAATAAAGGTAGAATCGAAAACAAGGGAAAAGAAATGTAACAAATCGAAATATTATGCGAAGTGAATCCGACGAGCAAAGGGAACGATCCACAAAATTACATTCAATTCTATTTATTTATTACAGATTCTATATCGAGGATGGCAGATTAGGGATGAGAGCGAAGCGAGCGGAGTGGGAAGGATTTTCCGGGAGGGGCGCGGGGGGCCCCACCGAGGGGGTGGGTTCGGTCGTTGCGCGGCGGTTTCAATGCGGCGGATCCGGGAAAGGGGTTTCCTCTTTAAAAAGCGGGAGTAGCGGTTGAATTTATCTAATGTTTATTGAGTTACAATTTACGTAGCTTATTGGGTATACAAGGCTCACATAATAAAAATTTATTGCCTCCTGTTGTATTTAAATACCGTTTGGCTTTATACGTTGATTGAGGTGAATATATTGCTGGAATAAGTCTTTCCCCGCTGGATAATACGACTGTTTCAGCCATTAAGCAAGTCTTTTTAAAGCTTTTTGCGGGAGACATATTTCAAAGAGTTTTAGAACCAAGATTTTATTGGCCGGATTAATCTCCCGAATATAAGAACACCGACTGTTTTCTCTTGGAGTGGAAGTTTGCACTTAAAACTATGACGGGAGAACCTTCCGTAGAATGATGACAGGTAGCAAAGGGTTGTGTTGAAAGGAAGCATTTAGCGCCGACACAGGTACGGATAATTACACGCAAATTCGGTTGTCAGACGTACCACCCGACGCACAAACGCAACCAGTGACAGTTTAATTACAATCGTTGAGCTTCTGAATTTTTTTTCGTTCCTTCAGAACAGGGAGGCAGCTAATGAAGAAAGGATTTATCGGCCGAGAGATTACCATTAATCGGACAGTCAGGTTCGCTACGGGAATTAGCGGTGGAAATTACTGCTCGAGGCTCGGAACCTGTACCTATTGGCGGTCAACACGGGGATTAATGTCCGGGAGACACCTGCACACTAAATCCGAGGGAAAATGGCAAGGCCACCTGCGAATGGAAACACTTCTTCGGAAATGTGCAAAACGAGAAAAGTCGGAAGAGAACATTTCTTACTGCCTTCTCGTCAAGTTGACACTCTCAGAGACGGAGGTCAACTTCCATTAGCTGTCACGCAATTTCAATCCCCGTTTTTCATGAATTATATACTCCGGGATGCCATATTGGAAGAGAACTTTAACAAGGTGAGAGATTCAAACGGAAGCAATGATTCCTTTCCTCCGATGGAAATGAAAAAAATTGAGGAATGAATTTTTTTTTTTTTGAAGAAAATCCAAAATGTAAATATTGGTGGGAATGAAGTAGGGAAAGGAGCGGAGCGTGAAATTGCCATCGAACCGTGTTATTAACTCTGTGCGCTTTGCCGCTTTCTCGTTTAGACAGTGACATATGCACAACATTTTATTACGATCTTCCCCGGCGCAGAAAAAAATGTTTCCCCGAACACCTTCTCTTCAATGGGAGAGATCGGTTCGGTCCCCCACACGACGACTGTCTCCACTATCCTTAATTCGCCACCCCTCCGCCTGTAATGAAGATAAAGGAGTGAACGCATTGTTTATATAATCAAAAAGTTAATCAGCTCAAGCCGTCCCCATAGATTAGTGAAAATCCAGGAGTCGAGTGAACCCCATTCTAAATAATAAGACAATGATTACTGTTTACTGAGGCCACGTGTCCGCTGCTTGTTTTGTTGCCAATATAACACATCACTGGCCTTCGTTATTAGCTGCAGGGGTGGCTGTGTCGGAAAAGCGGTTTTCCTCTTGCGGGAGTATTCCCCCGGCGGCTTAAATCCGCCCCTGCATAATTACCACTGGGATTGACAAGAAATGATAAAACGTTGTGAAAGTCGTGTCTGATTTTGAAAGATGAACGCGCTGCAACCGAAGATATACAAAACCGCAGCAATGAATAATAAATCATGTTAAATCCATGGGAAATGTACACAAATGCGATACAAGGGCAGTGAAATTAGCGGGTTATGACGTCGTCTGTCTGTGAATCGCTTTTCCTACTGTAAGATGAGACTGTATTGGGGGCGACAACAGCAGACCATTGTTTCGTAAGAAGCAAAAGATGGGGTGTTAAAAGGCAAAAAGTGAAAACCTTTCCTTGAATTATTTTAAATGGTGAGGGAGCCGGTTTAAGATATAAACAAGTTAAAAGTGACAGAAGTGTGGATATGGTGGAGAAAGAGGGGTGAGGGAGGAAAGAGAAGGGGACGAGCTGAATATTGTGAACATAATAGAATGTGCTCCTGTGAAACAAACTTGAACAAAACTAAGTTTCGACAATTTGTATTGTTTCCAACTTTCTCGTTCCCTTTCTTCACTTGACTTGTTCCTCCCGTCTTCTGCTATTGTTCCCTCATTCTGCTTTTTCTTTGAAATTAATTAGAAAACTGTTTGTCTACCTTATTTCAACTTTTGCTATATTCCGTTGACAATATGACGAAAACTTTGGTTCGATTCATTGCGTTCGGTTTATTTTACCGAAACTCCCCATTTTCAGAGGGTTCTTTCTTACTATCAACCCTTTCCGTTCGAGATTTAATTAATTTATGCCTAATTAATTCGTGTAGATGATAGTATTTTCTAGTCAGAAAAGAATTCCTCACTTCCCTCAAAAGAGTTTATTTTAATCCGCATAATCAAAATAAAACCTTTTCCCTTTTTTTTATTATTATTATTTGGGTGCTCATTTTTCTCCCCTGCCCTCGGGGAAGGTCTTTAATCCAACTTCCAAAGACTTTTTCTCAAAGAATCCTTTAGTGCTTAGCTGAGGGTTGAAATTTCTTTTTCTTAATGCCATCTTTATTTTAAAACAGTTTCATGGTTGACATGACAAGAGATATTTCTTCTTTTAATATCAAACAGACATAACTCGCCCGTTCTTTCGACGCCTGTCGCTTATGCACGACTCTCTGGAATTATCTCCGAACCTGAAAACGGGGGGACGGAATGAAGGCTTCGCAAAAGTGAGAAACGGGGCGTTGAATTTCTTCCACCGGACAGACTTTCGTTGGATCCTCACGAAAAAAAAAAAAAGAAAATTCGTGTTAACAAGATCGTTACAAAAACTTCCCATAAGAGTGAAGGTGCAATTAACATGTCGGCGAAGTAATTGAGACGTCTCACCTGACAATGACGTGGCCGTACACGAAACCTGAAGATTAAATGCCGCCCCTCCGCCCCCTCCCCCGTTCCGGCTTCGGCCGATGCAAATTCCGACTTGTGTGCCTATTTTACATTTATTAAGCGATTCCGTAGATTAGTAAATAAACCAAAGGAGAATAAAATTAGCTGGAAGAAGGAAATTAGTTTTTAATAATAGTAATTAAGAGGTAAACCGGACCACTCCGGCCCTTGTACGGTGTCAGTTACCGAGGAGTGCACGATTTGAGGGAACATGACCGTTGCAATTACTTCTTTTCTTTCCATCCGAACCGTTTAATTATTATGTGCCACTCGTTGGGGGTTTTCACCCGGAGAAAAAAATTAACACTCGGAAAAGCAGATGGGACTGTTGTTCCCACTGAGCGCACGAACCTTAAATTACAATTCAGAGGACGTCACACTATTTTTCCTTGATGAATATAAGCAATGAAGCCAAAGAAGCTGTCGTTTCGGCGGAAATTCCTGCAATGACAGCATCTGTTGACGCTTTTAACCCCCTCGTCTTGTTTAGAATATGAAATTGCGACCTTTTCGCGTTGGTGAATGACAACCTTTCGGAAGTACACAAAAGCCAAAGGAACCGATTAAGGTATTAAATATCAAAGGAAACGACAATCTCTTTCCATTGACTTTGGGCAAAGACCGCGAAATGTTTTCTCACTTGTGTACATTACTCTGAAATGTTCTGGATAAAGTACCGACAAAGTCCCTCAGAGTAAACAGTCCTAATAAATGAGTACAAACAAATACGACATCTGCTTAAAATCCCGTAACCACTTCAGGCTCAGGTACGGCGCACACACTTCGAAACACGTGATTTTCTCTCTCTCTCTCTCTCTCTTTCTCTTTCCCGAACCTCGGTCTTACTTCGACCGCCCCCGTCGGCTTTATTATTCAAAACGACTTCTCAAGTATTTGTCTTGCTCATTTCGTGTTGAAGCATTCTGTTTGAAGCCATTTAAGAACCTCACGGATACAGAATGTGGGTGGAGGACACGGCATTCCTCTTGTCTGCCGGCGCTTTCGCATTTGGCGTGGCCACTTCTCGGCCATTAAACCTCCCCAATCGCGCGCATGCCATACATGCTTCTGCAGGATCGGGAGGAGAAGTGTTCGGTAGCTGTTCGGGCTACCCATTCGACATTCTTCCATTCGCAACCATAAATATCCCGTGTAATGTCGATCTGGTTGGCAGAAGGTTCCACGGTTGGTGACAGAGATGTCAGCCTGCCAAACGAGATCTTCTGGGGCATCATTTCGTCTAATTTATTTCTCCGAGGCTCGCTTTTAACGAGTGCACTGTATCAATTGTATAACAAGACGGCCGTGAAAAGTGTGCCTTGTATGTGCGCGAGCGGGTGGTCAGTTCTTCGGGACGGCCGATGGCCTTGGGGCCCTTTCATTCATAAGCGATGGGGCCCGGTCTTTGCGAGGACGACTACCCTTGCACCCAAATATTGTGCAGAACTCCGCCCAGTTCCACCTTTTCATATCATATTCGAAATATCTTGAGTATAATTTCTGTTAGGACAATCACTTCCGGCACATTTCAGAGGAGCAAAAGCCCTGTTTATAATATATACAACAGCGCTCAAAAGTGTTTTGACAATACAAAAGTATTCCTTTTCCATCAGTATGAGTTACTTACAAAATGAAATTTCATTAAAATGCTTTACAACATTTATAAATATAACATTAATTAAGTAACAGAAGAATTAAAGAGTTTATCTATAGAATTTATACTAATAATAGAACTAAGTAAGAGTATTAAAGAAAAAGCTGAAGACTAAGAAGAATGTTATATTTTATATTTTGTTATTTTAATGCCGGAGGGCGACAAACTAATACTCCTAATGGTATTGATAACTAAATAATAATACACAACCGTAATAAAATCCTACATAAAATAGTATTGATGTAACCATAAAAGTATAACCATACAAAATAGTATTGACAACTAAATAATAATACACAACGGTAATAAAATCCTACTGTGAAATAATTAACTGAGAAACTATAAAATTTTGTATTGTCAAAACACTTTTGAGTGCTACTGTACATTGAATATTGTATGTAATACCCGAATTTTTTATACGAAGTGCATTCTGTACTAAAGGTAATATACCGATATCATTGCCCTTAAAAATACATATAACAAAGTTTTCTAAAAAACAAAATTGTTTATATATTTTCGTAAGAAAAGGAAGAAAGAAATGTTATTTATTTATTTACTATATACTGCTGCTTATTTATTTATTATTTACTTGTTGCCTATTTATTTACTACTTATACTTATTGTTAATCTATTCTATATTTTGTATATTTCTGTATATTTTGTACATTTTCTCTATTTTATATATTTGCTGTTTATTTATTTACTGTATGCTTATTGTTTAGTAATTTTTTTTATATAATCACTGCAGATTAATTTATTTTATTTTTATATACAGTAGGTAGGCTTCTCTACCCCCTAAACCGGACTGATAATTTTATTTTATTTATTTATTGTACTTTGTAAATTTGTACCTGAAATTAATTTTGTAAAGTTTTATCCGAATCTTTTGAAATTCTTATAGTGCTGAATTCAAATTTGTAAGGTGAGAGAAAGGGAAAAAACCTTAATACCTACGGGTGAAATAGGGTAGAAATGTATATTATTATATATTTTCGTTTGCAGTAAGTCATATCAGTAGAAATTTAATTAATTTAAATGAAAAATGTGCCCCATTTTGAGAGCATTTGGGCATTGACATGGACACCCGAAACTCCCTCCACCAAAATACAGGAGGAGGGAAGTGAAAAGGAAGAGGGGCCAGGGCTGCAGCCATGTAGGACTCATACTCAATTTCTGTATTGGCTTAAAACAAACAAAAACGAATGATTTTTTTTGAAAGCTATCTACAATGTTTACACAGATTTTGAAGCGTTCCTTTTTATTTGCCTTCTCTCTCTCACTCTTGCCTTCCAGTCGAAGAAGGGCTTAATGGCAAATGCTCTGCCCCGCCCCGACGACAGCAGCCCCGAGGGCCCGGGGACACTCCCCGCCCCGGGGCTTCGGCCCTCGAAGGGGGAGAAGGACAGCAACCCCGTGCGGGTGGTTGTTACTATCTTCTGCTGAGCACTCCCTTGCGCTACATGCTGTTGTTTGCTA
This sequence comes from Brueelia nebulosa, assembly GCA_028293925.1. Lineage (NCBI taxonomy): Eukaryota > Metazoa > Arthropoda > Insecta > Psocodea > Philopteridae > Brueelia > Brueelia nebulosa. Next base: position 663,020 of record JAQIBA010000040.1, read on the forward strand.
AATTTCGGTTTTGATTTCAATTATTGTCCCAAGATTGACAATTTTATCTTCACTTTAACAGATTAACTCTCTCTTTCTTTTTCTGCCCGGGGGAAAATGAAAAAGCCGCCCGTTCCCTCCCTTTTAGTTTTTTGAAATAAACCGATAAATCTCAGTGGCGGCACGTATTGTAAATACTTTTCAATTAGAGCACTTTTTGAAAAAGTTGACGTTTTAGTTTCAATGTTTACATTGATTTTCTTTGTGTGAGGCCGTTTCATTTTGCGGAAAATTAAGGGCCCCTCCCTCAGTTTCGTTTTTATTTGCGCTTTTTAACCTCGTTAAACACTCCATAATAATGACGTGGGGGATTCTCTCTCCTTTCAGTCTCTTAAATTAACCGCCTTCACTGAGAGAAAACTCACAAAAAAAGACAGTTGTTTCTAATCAACTCCCCTCCCTCCTATCAGAAGCATAAAACGATGATTTACAAGGCAGTGACTTTCCTTTGAATCGCCTGTTTTCTTTTTCCTTTTATGAATATTCAATGGAACTGAGAGAGGTTAAACAGAAAAAAAAAGTTAGGATAAATTTATTTCCGTGGGGTTTGAGAACAGCAGGAAGTACATCAGTTTCTAGATCTAAGAATGTGTAAGACAGGTGCACAATGGGATTTTCCAGTGAATGTCTTCTGCTTTTTTCAGCGGGAGAGACTTTTATTCGGACTCACATCTGTTCGTGCCATTTTGCGACAAATATCCTGGAAGGGTGTGCAGAGACTGCGACAGCGGAAATGACAAAGGAGACGAAACAACCGAACTGCTGCAAAACGGGTGAGTCCACTTATTAAGCATAGCTGATGAACGTGACTCGGAAGTACTGATTAGAGATTTTACAAAACATGATTTTTCGGGGGTTGAAACGTGACGTGATGCAATTATTAACGATTTTTTTCGAACGGAAAAACTTATATTCATCCCCGCTGGGACGGAGATAGTGTATGACTTGCAGGAATCTCACTCCCAATTGTATCTGAACTGATGAATGCTGCTGTGGGACTGAATATCATCCCTTAATCCTCCCTCTGTCGGATTAGCAAAAGATTTTCAAATTAAACAGAAAACCTCCAACTTTTCCGACGTGTAAAAAAAAGATTTAGTGAGAAACCTGGGGAAAATCAGGGCCACCCCTCCCTTATAAAACGACAGCGGCAGCAGAAGGAAGAAAAATTAAAAGAAAAACCCAGCCCTCCAGACTCTATTTGTTAAGTCGCTAATTATTTAAAATGAAAAAGAAATTAATTTCGTCGCCATTTCCCAGCGGGGAAAACTTCTTTTCCAGCCAGAGAAAGAGTCGCCTGGAATAAAGATATGAACATGAAATTGATAAGTCTTGTTTAGAAAAGCGAAAGAGGGAGGATGGATGCCGGGGGAGAGGGCGAAGGGGGTGAAATTAATCAAGAACTGTTGGTCTGACACGAGTACTGAGTGACAGCAAGGGATTTTCATCCCTCACACCTCCTCCTGCAGCATCCCGCGCCCCGCTACTCTTCAACCCCTAATTTCAATTGCTAATTTAACAATTCATTTAGATTTTTTTCCCTGATAAAAAATATTTCCCTGTTATTATTATTAATAATTCAGTGTCTTTGCGGGGGGGTGGTGGATTTGATCCTGAATATCTCCCCGGGATAACGCCCCCGAGGATTATGATAATTTCAGGGGTGTTTCCCATTTTTCGGGTGAATTCCAAAAAGATGTGTTGTCCCTTTTCGGGTGAACAGGAAAAAACGGTCTCAATCTCATCGAGGGTTTTCCCTTCCTCAGCTCTGAAATGCTGAATCTAATCAGATAAAAGCTGAAAAGAATGGAAGAAAGTAAAAATGGGCGCTTGCTCGCTGACTCGAGGCGGAGCGAAGGTCAGACACCGATGACCGTAACGCAGGCAATTCCTTCGCCGGGAACTGCGCGACCGGATCCCGCGTCCTCCGTCCTCGAAACATCGATCAGTTTTCCTTCTCATTGTTTTCGTTCACTTTTCGGGGGAGTCAAATCGACCTGTGTTAGATAGGAACAACACCACCGGGTGCGAATCCCCCCCCCGCCCTCGAAAAAACATGGGGGGAATCTTTTCCAAGGGCGTTCGTATCCAACAGAAGAGAAATCCAGGAGGGGGAAAAAATAATTTTGAGTTGAAAGCAAATAAATGATGTTGAAAAATGAGTTGGAAAAATGTTTCGGGTGGTTAGCTGGAGGGTGGTTAAGCTGGCCTCCCCGAAGTGGAATAAAACTCTCAGGAGACAGACGCCATCTTTCCTTCTTTCACTCGACCAGTCATCACTATTTTTCTCTTAGCCGACAGCACTCCAAATGAAAAAGGTCAGCCACCCGTTTTCTCTTTATCCGATCGCTGACGGATCATTTTTACTCTCATGCTTATTTATTTTCAGCGGTCCGAGATATCTCCCGAGGTGGATCGCCGCCCGGGAGATGTCGCTCGCGTCAATCTTTCCGATGATTGACCTTTGACCTGTATCCTCTGTTGTATTCATCATTGTATTTTTCTTATTTTGAACCGAACTTTTATGTTAACTGTATTGTAAACTTTTCCCTCCCTTATTCTTTTACGGGATTTCCATCATTTGGTCTATTTTAGCACACTTCATTCTTCTAAAGATGAAAGAACTCCCATCAGTGCTGATTCTAAGCAAAGAGGAAAAACCCAACTCACCGAAATCACTTGCAGAACTACGAGAAAAAACAATGTAAAACGGATCGTCCGATAATAGCGGGGTAAAAGGGGAGAGAGGGAGGGGAGGGAGGGAGGGGAGGAAAGGACAGAAAAGACGAGAAAGGTTGTCTGGAATGTAAGCTGGACAGTACCCAGTCAAACCAATTATGAATTGAGTGAAAGGGGTCGGGATAGAGGGTGAGAAAGTTAAAACCACTTGGGTCTAAGTAGAAAACCATGTACCGAGTTGGGGTATGAGTTTACCCTAACAGATGACCACCACTTCCTATACTCCAGTATGAAAACATTCTTCTTTCTCTTTTCTTTTGTTTCGGGTGAGGGGGGAGGGGGGTTTTTTTTGCACTTTTTCAGAGAGAATCGGAGTTTCCCCCTTCGTTTGTCATCTTTAAATGAGACATTTTTGAGTAAAATGTAAAGTAATAAAAGAGAAAAGAAAGTCGGGCGTGTTTCTTGATCCTTTAGACAGTAGATGCCTCCCTTTTATGAAACAATAAGAACGGGTCCCCCGCGGGATTCTGTAAAAATGCAAATTTCTCACCCCTCGGGGATGAGGGAGGACACGAAATAAGAAAAGAGAACAAAACAAGATGGTTTTAAGTTTTTAAGTTGACATTTTCTTTATGCCATTAGTATACGTGCTTTTCTCGTGGAACTCATTCTGCCCGCGCCGACACGTATGCTCAGCATGGGCGCGACATCCCCAAAGCTCAGCAACCCTACTCAGCACAACAAGGGGATAACGCTCCTTCCCGCCTTTCCCGGGGAGGAGGGTTCGACACGAGGGAACCTACATGAAAAATCATTTATCACGTCCGCGATTATGAAAACTGCCCCGATGGCTGGCGGGTTGATTAATAACGGGGTTTCACTACAAAAAAGAAACCGAACGCTCTGCATTCTAATAGAGACGACAAAGGAGGGAAAAGAGTTAGCTTCGGCTCACCTTATCGATTAAAAATGAACCAAATGTGAGGGTGGGAACGTACACCCAATCGGGATCCCAAACGGGGTAAGTCTGCCCTCCCTCAACCCTTTAAAACACAGCGAACGTCTCCTCCCGAAGGCAAAAGAGGGCGAAAATGATAAAAACTCAAACATGGCGCATGGATCGTTATTCCTTGGAAAAGCTCAGCATAAAATATTTGCTAACTTGTTGAAAGAATTTTATTAAAATTAAGTTTTGCAACAGCAGCGAACGGGAAGACCAAATCGGTTTGGTTTCATTAAAATTTTTCCTCCGAAAGAGGGGTGGAGACGGGGAAGGGCGTAAAGAACGGGGGATGACTGGGTGGGGGGGGCGAGAAGGGGGGACGAGGGGGTAAGCGTTGGAAGGGAAGCAGCGGGGGGGTAGGGGGAGGGGCTAATCCTTTTAATACTTTACAAAGTAGACTTTACTCAACTTTTTTTTCTCCTCTGCATTTTTTTAAACATCCCTTCAACGGATTTTCCAGGTTTTAGAGAAGGACTTTTAAATTAAAAAATCCGATGGGGTTGTGCCCCTTTTCAAATATGAGTTCGCTTAATAAGAGTTATATTTCAAACTCAATTTTCAAACGTAAGGAAGAGATTTTTTTTTAATTGACTTACCGCAGTTTTAAAATCTCACTCATCTCTTTCCAGTTTTAATTGAAACAGTACAATTCAAAAGTTTCAAAAAAAAACACCCCCAAAATAACCCCTTTGTGATAACGCTGCTGTATCTTCATCTGGCGCATATTGAAGTCATCTTCTGAATTTCCCGAAAGAAAAGGAAAAGGGCAGAAAACAATGGAAACAGCCGACTAAAAAGAATAAATTGCCAAGATTACTTTCTTAATCCCCTATAGGTATAAACAGTAACCGATGTTAACATTAACTATAGTTATACTAATCTGAGGTGGGTATTAAGAGAAATAAATGACTACAACCCCGGCGTTACACCGACTGTCGGGGGTGGGTTGTGTTTAACAAACATTCCGCCTCCTCCACGTCCGCTTTTCCTTTTTCTTTTTTATGGCTCTCTTCAGTTTATTTTTTGGGTCGGGAAAAGCCGAATTGGCCGCGGTTCAAGTGGGGTCGGATGGCCTCGTAACAGGAGTACCAACACTTGGACAAGAGCCATTTTCCAATTATAAAAGCAAAACCGGAGTCGTTTTTAGCGGGAAATGGAGCCTTTTGTAAATTTTGAGCGCGCTGGACGGGGAGGGTTTGCCAGGGGGCGGAGGGGGATGGTGAAGAATGGTAGTTTTATAAATCAAAGTGAATTGCCGGGACAGAGCTGAGGTGGCTCCCTTATTCTATTTTTGAAATTGTATGAGGAGGAAGGAGACCGGAAAACTGTTTATGTAACTCCACTTTATTGTGCTTTAGTGCGTTTCCAGATTTTGGATATTTGAGATTTAGATTTGGAGTTACTCATGAAGAGAGTAGGAGCAACAAGCGATTGTCTTTCCGTTATGCAAAATCGGAAATACAGTAGCGCTCAAAAGTATTTTGACAATACAAAATTTTATAGTACCTTATTTAATTATTATACCATAGAATTTTATTTTATTGTTGTATTATTTTGTTATCAATACTATTAATTTTTTTTTTCACTTGGGCCGTCTGTGGACCACGTTGGTTTCAACTTTTTCCTCCTCTTCTTTTCTGCTGTTCCTTTTCTTTCCTCTTCTTTCAGTACTCTCTCATTCTCATCAATATTATTAATAATATAATTCTCCAAAATAACTCATCCTTTCTCCAAATCTAAGGTTGTATTGTCGAATTCAAACTGATGTGACCTAAAATCTGAAAATGTTACAGTAGTGTTCAATACAGTAGTATTAATATTTTGACAATACAAAATTCAATAGTTTATTAATTAATTATTTTATTATGGATTATTTAGTTATCAATACTATTAATAATATATTTGTAGCATTAAAATAACGAAATATACAAAACATAACATTCTTCGGATGTCTTCTGCTGTTTCTTTAATACTTATTGTTACTAATAATACTAATTATTATTGTTACTTATACTTAATTCTATTATTATATAATTCTAAAGATAAACTCTGTGTTTCTTCTGTTATTTAATTAATATTATATTTATATATAATTCTCAGTCATTTGCTTTTTCTTTAATACTCTGAATTAGTTCTATTATTAATAGGTATAATTACAGTATAATTTTACTATTACTTTTAAAGATAAACTCTTTGGTTCTTTTGTTATTTAATCAACATTATATTTATATATAATTCTCAGTCTTCTGCTTTTTCTTTAATACCCTTAATTAGTTCTATTATTAGTAGGTGTAATTATAGTATAATTTTATTGTTACAGATAAACTCTTTGTTTCTTCTGTTATTTAATTAATATTATATTTACAAATATTGTAAAGCATTTTAATGAAATTTCACTTTGTATGTAATCCTTACGGGTGATTAATGTAAAATTTTGTATTGTCAAAATACTTTCGAGCGCTACTGTACGTTCGTACACAAAGGCAACGCCCTCGGCGGTTGTTACAACCGGAAACTCAGTAACAACCTTCAAAAGATTGGCAATACATAAGGGAGAGTCCTTCCCTCGTTAATTCATCTCCTCAAAGAAAAATCGGAGCTGAAAACCAAACCCAAGAAAACAAAAGCAACTTCCTGTTGGGAAAACAACAGCAGCATGTCTCGAGGACAGACAAACGAAAGGACGAATCCGACTGATAAAAAAAGGGAAAAAAATTTCGAGAGGAAAAGTCGCCGCCAGCATTGTACTAATTAGGATTACAATAGGTGCCGTCTGTCAGAGGGTGTGTGTCTTTTTTATCAGTTACAACGACATCGTCTGCTTTGAAATAATTAGGCGCCAACCTCCCCTTTGCTCTGGAACTGCATCATAAATACTCGCGTGGTGTTTCCAATCAGTTAATGCTGTCGTCGTTGGCAGGTCTCTTCCATTCCGCCCGGGACGAAAGCCTACCATTGGTTTAATAAATAAAACCACCCCTTGACCGCTACCCGCGGTAGGGTTTATGCGAATGCGCCATTAAAAGTATACTTTTGAGAGAAACGTTTGTTTTAACGCCAAATCGAGGGGAGGAGAAACCGCAAAGGAAAAAAAATTCACTCAGGATTTAGTTTAAACTCTCCGTTTTCCCCCGTTCCGCCATTTTAAATTTCAATTGGTTGGGGATAAAAAAGCTTCCCCGTTGGAAAGGGAAGAAGGGAAAATTGCGTACATTAAACGAACTCGGTGTTCATTTGGGTGAAGAAAGGCTGAAGGAGCGCAATCCTCAGACGAGACATTAAAAGAACATTAAAAAATAGACGGAATGTTTAGGATGAATTTATAACGCGGGATCGAAATAAAAAATGGGGTGGAAATGGTAAAACCAGAAGAGGGTTGAAGCCGGGAATGGAAAATTGAATAGAGTTGCAGCTGCGTCTCCATCAAATTCTCATACATTCATTGCTGATTTTCATCGAAATATCGCTGACACTTGAGTAAGTGCCACCCCCTTGACATTCCATCATCTCAGACTTAGGTGAGGGGTTGCTCACGTTTTTTAATTAAAAGTCAACCCCCCCTTCGCTTAACCAATTTATTCACCGGTTAATTACCGCAGCCATTCCCAGGCGATCCGCCAATCCTCGACCCCCGCTCGTTCTCCCCTCGAGAAAGCTGAAAAACAACCCCTCACTACCTCAGGATATGATCAATATGAAAGACATAAAAATTTAGTTTGCCGCCGGCCCCACCTGGTCAAACACTCTAATGCACCTGTGGAGTCCATGTTTACCTTTGGCCGAAGACCGTAGCCACTCGTAGCTCTTAGCCACTCCTTCTTCGTATTAATTTCTATTATTATTGCATTTGTTTTTATTATGGTTCGAGTTGGCGGAGAAAGGAAAATGTCACGCAGGATTAATGAAGCCATTTCAGTAGTCTTTTCTGTTATCAACTTGATTTCTTTTAACCTCCACCCCGAGTTTCCGTTTTGTCTTTGATGTTTTATTTATGTAAGCTTTGAAAAGGTCTCCGCGGTTTCGGGGAAACTCATATCAGACCCGAGATATTCTATTTTTTTTTTTTTCATTTTTTTTCTTTTTTTTTTCACAACCAACGCCGTAAATCTGGTAATATCGGGTTTACGGTTTATATTCAAATTGTTATTTTTCATATTTATTTTAGAAGGCGTGAATGAGAACTTTGATTGTGTTAACTGTAGGTGAGAGGTGCATGGAAATTTCAAGTTTTGTGAAGGGATGTATTGTTAAAGGTACTGTGATTGAATCTTAACCCTTTGCGGTTGTATGTATACTTTCAGTCACCACAGCAAGGAACTATACTAATCTTATACTGTATGCATTTCTGTATCAGTTTAACCCTTTGCGGTCGTATGTCAACTGTCAGCCACCACAGCAGTGAACTGTACGAATCTTATACTGTATGCATTCCTGTATCAGTTTAATCTTTTCCTGAATTTCTGTTAAACCTTTTCATCAACTAATACAATTGGAGATAACAAAATTTAATATAAACAAAAGTTGTGCATTTGTAGAATTCCAAAGAATATTTTATAAATTGTATTTATCAGTAATTAGAGATTCGCTCTTGTTAAAATATTACTAAATATTACTGAATATTATGTATACGGTAGCGCTCAAATGTATTTTGACAATACAAAATTTTATAGTTTCTTAATTAATTATTTTAAAATTGAATTTTATTTTGTATTATTTAGTTATTAATACTATTAATTGCAGTAATAATATATTTGTCAGCATTAAAATAAAAAAATATACAAAATATAACAATTTAAATAAACTTATAAAGTTAAATAAAACAATATAAAAATATAAAATTAATATAAATATAATAACCAACTAAATAAACAAATATAACTTTTTCTTTATACTCTCTTAACACTCTTATTTAGTTCTATTATAAGTAGGTATTATTACTACTCTATAATTCTAAAGATAAACTCTTTAGTTTCTTCTGTTATTTAATTAATATTATATATTTATAAATGTTGTAAAGCGTTATAATGTAATTTCACTTTATAACTCTTGGCTGGAATTAAAAAAAATTTTATACTGTCAAAATTTGAGCGCTACTGTATGTATCCCTTCTCTTTCGACAGAAATTAATTCCGACCAATATATACCCATCCCCAAATTTTATACGACCGCAAAGGGTTAAACCTTCACTGCAGGACATACAGGATAAAAAGATACAGCTTTAATTTTCTGCTGAATAAGCAGTACATTATGATTTAGCTGTGCCGCCGATCCGAAACCTCATAATACAATATTTACCGGAGTTTTATGTTTATTAGAACTGACAAATATACAACAAATATTTTTAAGCGATAAAGAAATTAAAATATAATGCACTGATAGGTTTTTAATTTATTGGTTTAATAATACATTTTTAATGCGATTTTTCAAATCCTCTTTATTTTTGATTTACTTTTTTGAATCGGACATCTTATCTTTTTTCCTCTTGTTTTTGATTTTTTTCGTAGGGTATATATATACCTTTTTTTTGGAAAATCCTTTTTTTATTATTCCGTCGAAGAAACCGTAATAATTAATTTATCGGTTTTACTTTTCTCTGAGAGTTTTCGATTTCTGTTAAAACCGGTCTGTTTGCGAACTTTGACGAAATACATGTGACTTTGGCACGTTAGCGAAAGGTCTTTTCTCCAGGCTAACACACGTGAAGAAGTTAACTTTCCCTTCCATTTGCATAATTATCGCGCGGACATTTTAAACCCGCCGAGAGAGATACATATAAATTCACTTGTTTTTTGCACGCTCCTAATTAAAAATTACTCACATGACGGTTATCGCAAAAAAATGTAAAAATATGGCAAAGAATAAAATGTGAGAGAGAGAGAGAAGGGGAGGGAGGTTAAAGACACCCCCGTCGATGGGAGGGGGATCAAAAATGGCACCTGCGGAGGACAGTGAGAAACGCCGACAAAAGGAGGGGTACACAAGTTGGCCAAGCCGTTGCCCACGGTAATCTTAAAAGTTTTTAGTTAACAAGTTTCGAGATGACCATTAATGGCTTTAAAGCAAAATACAAGATGGCGGCGAATCTGGCGCCACGGATCGTGTTCAATTTGACGTCTGTGCCTTTTTTCGTCGAAACTAAAACAATGGAGGATCATTGGTTCAGCGTGAGTGGAAGAGTTTTTTCCATCTACACGGTCCCCTTGTAATTTGTGATGTCATTTTCTGTAAGAAAGGAATCTCGTTGGAAAACGAGATCTTTCCCACCTCTCCCTCTCGTTCCCCCCGTTCGGTTTTTTCAGTGTTATTTCGCCTTTTGTAAAACAATCACGTTTTCAAGTCCTCTTCAAAAAAAAAAAAAAGAAGGGATTAAAAATATTGTTTATCGACACAATTGCTTTTATGTACGTATTGTAGACTACTTAGAAAAGTGTCAACACCATGGTTGTGGAGTTTTCTTCGGATATCACGAAAAGGGATTAGAATCGGCCGAAGAATGCGGTTTTTCCTTATTCTTTGATCGCCTGGGAAGGCAGCAACCCTTTTAAAGCGTCTGCTGTCGGCGTCTGTCGGACACGTGCACAATCGCGGTTTCTCCTCTCGCCCGCCCCGAAATTAATACGCTTCTGTGTATAATTTTATTGTTTATACTCGAATGGGTTTGACTCGGGGAAGATTTGTTGGACTGAGTGGAAGGCGTTTTTCTGAACTGTCCAGAATATCCAGAAATTATACCGATCTCTGAGTGGAGACAATTCGGCCAACATCACCAGTTCTCGCCTCATTAGGCCACGCCCTGTCGTTGGTTACCAACAACAAAATTCCTGACGCGTTGCACCTCATTACATCGCATTATGGGTCCACTTTGCCCACGCTATCAAAAACCAATATGGATTCCCTCTTTGTTTCACTTCTGGTACAATCAAAATGAAGGGTGAAGTTACATAAGTTCCGAAGAACCTTGGTGAAATTGTTCAGAGTATAATTTTATATAAAATGTCAAGTTCTCAAAAAACAAGGCAACTTTGGCGGGGCGATTTCACCCCCTCAGAGCAGTTTCCCTAAAATCAAACCAAATGCATTCGAAAGCTCAAGATGTGCTCTTTATAACGAGTGAAGTTAGAAAGAAATCCGAGGTAACACTATTTTGATATTTGACCTCAAAAACAGGCAAAAAATGGTTAAAATTGCATTTTCTCTACAATTACTTTGAGCTCCCATAGCTTTCGAAGTTCTGATGCTACAAACGTCAAATATGGCTCATTGTAAAGCCCAAATGTTCCTCTTTAGGTGTATATAGTTTGGACGAAATTGGTCGCTTTAAAAAAGAGTTAAGGAGCTTTGAAATTTGAATATATTTTTGTAGGCAAAATTTACAATTCACTCAACTTTTTGAATTGTAATATCTCAGAAACGGTAACTCTTAGAAAAAAAGTATTTACATATTTTTGTAGATAATTTTATACTGAACAATTTTTGTCATAGCTAATTTTACGATAAAAGTTACCGTTTAGCGTGAAAATGGCGAAAAACTAATTGTTTTGACCTTTTTCTCGACATTGGATTTTTGAGGACTTTTTATGTATAATTATACTCTGAACAGTTACACAAAGTTTCAGCTTCTTAGAAATTTATGTAACACTGACTGGAGTATTCAGAAAACTTTTGCGAAGGCGAAAGAGAACTTTTGACCTGTTAGAACAGATTATTTACTAATTATTTATAAGAAAACATTTGTTTATACTCGAAAGCTCAATTTCTACGAGATGAAAGAACACCCGTTCGTGTTTGTTTGTTTTTATCTGATGTTTATTTATACGGTTCTTTAAGACTGCTTAGAAGGTCACAAGAAAAAAGGAATTAATGGACTACGCTTCTTTAATCATCTCAAGATTGACCTTTGACCTGAACATTCTCCTGGGAATTTTAGTTTCTTTATTGGCCACTTGAAAAGTTGAGAAAATATCCACCGGAGATTTGGAGATTTAATAAATTATTTGAACACAATTGTATTGATTAAGTAACATTTTTCTTTTAATCTGTGATTGGTTAATTTTCTTAGTTTTTTTGCCCGTTAAAGAGTTGTTGTTTTGCATAAGTAATTTTCTTTTCCAGATGGCGTTTATCGAAGACAAATCGACATAAGGGTGTCTCCTTCGGGGAAGAATAACGGATCAAGTAAGTGCTGCCCTCTCGAAGTCGTGACGGATCTCTCACCCCTGTCAAAAGCAACATGAGTGAGTTATTGTCCACCCTGTGTTTGATAGTTCACGGGTTATGTCATTTCCATCACGAGCGGGGAGGGGTTGTCATTTTTTGTTTTTCAAAACAACCCCTACAAAAATTAGTCACCTCTTCTATATACGATGGGAATGTTTACTCTCCGACCTGTTTTTTCGTAAATTACTTCCCCGAAAGTTTCCCTCAATGAAAAGTGGTCTGTTAATAAGAAAATGTGAAGATGAGAGTCTGAGTAGATAATAATTACGTCATCGAACCGGATAAGATATGTCTATCGTCACTTATCTCGAGTGTTATTGACCGAACCCTTATAAATTTGTTTTTTATTCCTGAAACGTTTCATAGGTTTTCCTGTGGTTTCCGACAGCGGAACCGATATAAAACCGCTAATGGAAATACGGTTCCTCCGCGTTATCTCCTCCGAATCGGTTTTTGGAGATGTGAACGTCCCAGTTGACCTGTACTCCTCGTTAACTCATGGGTCCCGGTGGATCCATTAGAATAGAACTATAGTTAACCGAAGGAGATTACCCGAAATTAAAATTTAGTGTTTCTACAAAACTACTTACGTTTTAATGACATTTTTTAACAATCGTTTAAGACCATTTTATTGTGCTGAATCCTTCAGATAACGGATCAACGAAATGGAACCGAAAATAAATCAATGTAACCCCTTTTTTGTGTGGTTTTGTTTTGTTTTGTTTTTTCTTTTTTAACAGAATTCGTTGTTGGTCGAACCATTCAACAACTTCGCTCATCTTTGAAATAATATGCCTGAACAGTCTTTAATAAATCCGATTCTAAAGCAGATAAATTATATCTGCGTTATTATTTTTAAAACGATTCTAATTATAAAACTCTGTTGATACTTCCGATGGCACAATTTAAATTGGGATAGAGCAGTGATGGCCAACCTACGGCCCGTAAAGGTGTTGCATGTGGTCCGCTCTTTTATTCCTATATTCACATACGTATTTGGTGATTTTAGTCCATTTTAATTTTTAAATAAAGGGTTATTCTAATATTAGAATAACTCCTATTCTATGAAATTCTTTATTACCTTTCGGGAAAATTTTAATTTACGCTGACGCTTACACTTTGGTTTTCCCTTCTTTTTTAGATTCTGTCATAGAAGTCAAAAGAAGAAAAGTACTGTGAGAAGAAGTCAGAAGAAGAAAGAGAAAAGGGTAAAATGAGAAAAAGAGAAAAGAAGAAAAGAGGAAAATGCAAAAAAAGAAAATTAGAAAAAGAGAAAATGCAAAAAAAGAGAAAAGGGGAAAATGAGAAAATGAAAAAAATAAAAGACAAGAAAGAGAAAAAGAGGAAATGAGAAAAAGGAAAAAGAAGAAAATGAGAAAATGAGAAGATAGAGAAAAGGATAAAAAGAGAAAAAAAAGAAAAAAAGAGAAAGAAATGGAAAGAAAAGGGGAGAGAATGAGAAGAAAGAGAAAAAGAGAAAAAGAGAAAAGGGGAAAAAGAAGAAAATGATAAAATGAGAAGATAGAGAAAAGGATAAAAAAAGAAAGAAAAGAGGAGAAAATGAGAAGAAAGAGAAAAGGGGAAAAGGGGAAAAAGAAAAATTGAGAAAATGAGAAGAAAGAGAAAAAGAGAAAAGGGGAAAAAGAAGAAAATGAGAAAATGAGATGATATAGAAAAGGATAAAAAGAGAAAAAAAAGAAAAAAAGAGAAAGTAATGGAAAGAAAAGAGGAGAGAATGAGAAGAAATAAATTAAGAAAAATGGAAAATGAGAAGGAAGTAAAAACTAATTTTAAAAAATCCAGATTTAAGTTTCTTATACGTTGTGGTCCGCAAAATTACATCAAACTCAACTTTGGCCCCCATATTATCAAAGGTTGGACATCACTGAGAGAAATAAGTTACTCCAAAAACATTAACATGGAGATATCTTCTGATTTAAGTATCAATAGCATTACCTGTTTTTGTATTGGTCATCCATACAATTACAAAAACCCACAAAGGAAGCTGCAGTCTGTCCCGACTGTATTCCCATTCAAAGCAGCGAATTCATAAATTAACAAAACAGTAAGTGAAACATTTGTTCCGCCAACTTCAGAATACAAATCTTTTGATTTTAAAATAAAAAACCCCCAATAAAAGCTTCTCTCTTTTGATACTTAACTTAAGGACATCTCCGTCAAAACCTCCGTCTTAACAAAAGTAATTAAAAACATTTTTGAGCCGACACCGAATATAACAAAGGAGACATATTCATAACCTCCTTTGAAAGTCCGTTAGATTTATAAATGAAATTTTTCGAAAGGTTTTTCCCGGGAACGGAGAGACACTAACTTTCCCAAGTAATTTCCCAAAGTAGAAATGGGAGTGAAAGTTACAAACCGAAATGGATTAACAAGTCTAATTATAAGGAGGGTACATGTGTCTGAATGATATTGTACAGCTGCGACGGTGACCACGACCGCTAAATGCCCGACCATTCACTGCCCATTCCACCCCCGGTCGGACTTTACTCGATTATCTGCTCCGATATGGATTTTATCTGGTTAGTGAGCTTTCGAATGAAATTAGTAAACTTTAAGGCTGTTCCCCTTCCACAACCCTTGATGAAATCCACTTCACCCCCCGCATTAAAATAAAAAAAAAACAAAATGAGCAGACGACGATTTCCTATTGTTTTATTCTTTTGTTTTGGATCAGGTTTTTCTTTTCTTCCATGCCAACATCATTATCATTTTAAAAGACCATTAAAAACAAATTTCCGCCATTTTTTTAACTCTCTTCTCTTCGTTTGTTATAGACAGGGTGAGCTCATTGTCGGTCAGACGGGAGGAAAACTTTTTATTGCCGGTTTTCAACCCCTCAACGCGGAATCATTAGTTGACTCTTTGTCATTCATACTTTTCCACTTGGAATTCCTTCGGGGGAGGAATTAATAAGGGCGTATTTCGGGACGGGGTGGCGACGTCTTGCACTGGGAAATACACTCGGAGAAAAGCTGTAAAAAGGGAAAAGTGAGGTAAAACGTCGTTAAAGGGAAGAGACTGAGTTAAGCATGGAGGCTTTGCTAAATACCCTCCAATTTGATAATAGGGGTGAATGCCTCCCCTGAGAATGAGGATTGTATTTCCACATCTCCAAGGAGTGTATGGCCGGACGTGTGATAAATAACGGGGCGGTTGTTTCGACTCTTTTCGAATGAGAAACGTCTCATTGTGTCATCGGCGACTCATTTGTTGTCGAACTTTCTTTCGATTCGAAAGTTATTTTTTTAGTCCGGCGATAATATTAAAGCCGATCCGGAGGAAAGAGAAAGGAAAAATAATAAAACAAGCTTTAGGGAAAACGTGCCGTATTGGCAGTGACGTTAAAAGGAATTATTGACTCGGAGCACGTGCCTTTAATCTAGTATTTAACTCCTCGAACGCCGTCTCATGCGTTCACGCATCACTTTTTATTGCTTTTCTATTTATTAGTCTTCCTCTGGAGTGATTTGATTAAGGGACGCTTTCATTGAAGACAACGCAGAAAGGCAACTGGTGAGGCGACATCCGAACGGTTTGTTGCGTCCGAGGCCTCCGGGCGAAGGACTGCGCGGAAGAGATGGAAGGGGGGATGAAAGGGGGGATGAAAGGGGGATGAAAGTCACAAGAAAAGATCGATCTGTCCTTAAATGTCGACCTCTCCAACCAAATAAACTCACATTTGAACGATTAATGTTTATAAAAGCATTAAAAATATACCTTTTTTTTTAGCTTTCGTTTAGAATATCAAATTATATATCAATGCTTTCATATTTTATGTATGAAAATATTTACAGTTTTGACATAAAACAATTAATAATTATTATTTAAAAATTATAATAAAGCAGTAATCGACTTTTTTTAGAATTTATCAATTAATATTAAACTAATTAAAAAGTTTTTAAATAAATTGACGTTTCTAAATGTTATTATTTTCGAAAACTTGGCCATTATAATTTATTAATATATTATTATACTTTTAATATTATTATTCGAAATGTTATTATTTTCGGAAACTCTGCAATTCTTAATTTCGTAATAACTATTGTTCAGATTATTATTCCAAATATTATTATTTTCCAAATAATTTTCGTTTGTTAATTTATTAAAATATTATTATATTTTTATTATTAATATCGCAATTATTATTATTTTCGAAAGCTCTGTAATTATTAATTTATTAATATATTATTATATTATTATTATTCCAAGTGTTATTATTTTCGAAAGCTTCAAACGAAAAGGAACAATTGTTCCTCCGTCTGCTGCACTGGAACCGGTACTTTAATTACTGAACATTTTTCTGTAATTTCTGTATTTAAATTCCTGTGTAAAATTCTTCTGTATTTTCTGTATTTAAATTTTTGTGTATTATTTTTCAGTAATTTCTGTACTTAAATTTCTGTGCATTATTTTTCAGTAATTTCTGTATAAAAATTTTCAGTAATTTTTGTATTTAAATTTTTGTGTATTATTTTTCAGTTTTTTCTGTATTTAAATTTCTGTATTAAATTCAGTAATAAATGTATTTAAGTAATTTCTGTATTTAAATTTCTGTGTAATTTTTCAATAATTTTTGTATTTAAATTTCTGTGTATTATTTTTCAGTATTTTCTGTATTTAAATTTTTGTGTATTATTTTTCAGTAATTTTTGTATTTATATTTCTGCGCATTATTTTTCAGTAATTTCTGTATTTAAATATTTATAAAAATAATTAATGAATATTTTTCAGTGATAAATATTGACCACAATCTTAAAACAAAATGAGTATAAATTCTCCTTTCGATTGAAAGAGGAATATTTTGAGGAAGAAGTCCTTTAAGGTACCCCAAAAAAAAAAAAACAGAGAAAGGACTGGAACAATTTGCAAGAGCAGCAGGCTGTCAGCTAATTACCAGATAAAAGGAAGGCAAAATTGGTTTTGATTTTTCCGGGCGCATAATCAAAAAAAGGGGTCGGGAAGTTAATTAGAGCATTAGAACCACGAAAAGGCGTTATTATAAAAGAGCCATTTTGAGTCTGTCCCATCCAAAGCGATTGTTAAAACTAAAAATGGCGGCTCTTTTGTTTGTACAGCCTCTCCTTAATCTTTTCTTTGTTTTTTTTCTCCTTCTTCCCCGAACATCGTTTTGAATTTTAATAACGGGGGAAGTCTCGCCCTCCAATGGAGACTGCTGACCCTTCATCCCCCGGCCGGCGACGGAGGAGGAGAGGGGGCTCAAGTGCTGGCCGTGATAAATCAAAAAGAATCCACAGAAATTAGATGGGGTGTCGTAAACACGGACGATGGGATGCCAAACATGAAATGGGAAAACACTCAGCAGGGCACCTTGGGATAATGTGTTTAAGTAGCTGGAGAGCTTCATTGTTCCTCCCCGATTCTTTACCCCAAACGTCACCTTTCTTTATATTTTCATCCCACCCCTCGGTTTAATGGAAGGGATATGTTTTAAATTTATTATTTCCTTTTTAATTCTTTTTTTGCTTTCAAATTAAACTTTTACCGATTAAAGAATTCCGTTGTGTGCGAACCCGCCATTGTCATCGGGACAAAGGACGGAAAAAAAATATCCTCCAAGACATGTTAAGTGACAAAACGTGGACATGTGAGAGCTGAGTCAGCAGATCCGCCCATTTCTGGTTAAACTTGATGACTTGTTCGAGAAGCGTTGTAGTATCACAACTGATCTAACACGGGTACTACAACCCTCGGAGAAGATCCCGATGGAATGTTTTTCATCCCTTAAAATTTGGGATCTCCGAAGTTTCTCACTGTTTTAATTCACATTCCCCAAAGGGTGGGGGTCAGACCCCCGAACATTGAAAGGAATTTTCCGGGGTGAGGGGGGGTTATTATTCACCCCCGTCGTCAATAAAAAACGAAAATGAAAACATGTTAGCACATGTCAAATAAAGTAACACAATCGAGTGAAGCTGCGACAAGGAGCGAAACATTGTTTTCGCATTTTGTTTACCACCCCACGTGCACCCCCGTGGGGAGGGGAGTCGAGTCGAGCCCCCAGATGAATGCTTTTCGATTAAAATACGAAAGTGACAAGTTTCTCAACAATTGCCTCTCCCGTCACGACCACGTCAAAAATGTGTCAAAATTATTGCCGACAGCTTTCATCCCCTTTGACTCGATACAAATTTGCCTTCTCGGAATACAAAGGCGACTTAATCCGGATTTTTCCATTCGCTTTTTCGGTCACTGCCCTTGCACAACACACCCCGCACTTCATTATTATCATCCTCATCCGAGTGGGTCCACCGGGGGATGCCTCTCTCGAACCCTCCGGAAAACTCTAAGGGTTGTTTATTAACCACTGCTGACTTATTAATCAACGGAAACGACAAAACCGATTCCACACTCTCGATTTTAAACAGTTCCACCGTTAAGGAAGTGTGCCTCCCTCTCGTATTCTTCTTCATCCCCTATTTTTACCAAATGAAACAGACAACAACAAGCGATCATTTGTCACGACGAAAGAAATGACACTCGCAGAAAGTAATTATCAACATCGGGGCAGTTGGCTACGTTATAACGAGGCGTGGCCGGATTACCATTTTTATCTTACACTTGACCCCCCCTTCCACCCCCAGTTGATATTTGTAATTAACCCCCCGAAGGAAAGAGTGGTGAAATTTCCTCAGCTCATCCGAATCAAAATTCATACAGCGTTTTTCCTGGAAATAACATACCGAGCTTTGTCCAGGATTTTCACCCTCTGAGAAATATAAAAGAAAATTTTGGTTTCTGATTTTCAATAACCAACCCTCATGTTTCCCTTACCCGTGGCGAGGGTTATTGAATTCTGAGAGGTGATGGAACACTTCGGAATGTCGCCACTCTACACGGTTATTGGTTCCCCTGACCTGAATACTAATTTCCCCTCTTTAATTTTTCATCCCCTAGGATTTCCATCCCCACTCTGGGAATTCCACCGCGGGCTGTACCTACCGACTGTACCCCTCCTCGGTCATTTCTATGAATGAGCACACACACACACACACACACTCTCGCGCATTTAATCATCATTTGGTGAAAAAAAAAAAAAATGTCGTGACTCGGGTTTATTGAATTGTACAAGTGGCCGGGGATAATCGGGGAAACTGCGGTAGGGCCTCCGAGTCTCCCCCAACAAAGACTGTTTTGAAAGGTGAGACGAGCATTCAAACCTGAAATCTCAATTCAATATCGGCCACTCTATTTATCAATAACATTAAAGGTCTGGTTTCATTCAAAGCCGGGACGCCATTCAACCTGGAAACGCTCTCGTGCAAACATCTTTATTATTCTCTGCTCCCCTTTCCGATGATTTATCGGTGGATTTTTCGTTTGTTTGCAGGGGAGGGGGCGTCGGGGGGAGGGACAACTACGCCTTAATAGATCATGTTAATTCATGACTTTTTAAATACCTCAAATTTGGGAGGGAGGCTGACCTTATTCATACGGAGTTTTCTCTCTCACATTTTTCACATTTCGTTGTTCCTCAGTCTAAAGTCACTCAGATTAATGGTGTCTTTTCAGGTTTAACAATGTTTAATCTGAGAATTCCCATTGTTAATGAGAAAAAAGGAGGTCTGGAGATGTTGAGATGACAATTAAATCGCTTCGGGAAGTCGGAATGAATCCCTGGATCCGCTCCTGAATGAGGTTTGTGAGCTTTTTCTATTTCCACGTCGATTTTCTCAACTCGGATTTCATTCTATCTTTTATATTTATTCATTATTGAGCATTTTATTGGCTTCATGATAAAGGAAATAAAAAATTATTCTGTTTTCCGTTTGCTTTCCATCTTCTCTTTATACTGTCTTCACTTTTCTGCTATATTACTCTGCTTTCTACTGCCTTCTACTGTGTTTTATACTGTCTTCGATATTCTGCTATATTATTCTACTTTATACTGTCTTCTACTGTGTTTTATACTGTCTTCGACATTCTGCTACATTATTCTTCTTTATCTGTGCTCTACTCTGCTTTATACTGTCTTCACTATTCTGCTGTATTATTCTGCTTCATACTGTATTCACTATTCTGTTATATTATTCTGCTATTATTGATCTGCAAGATTATCAGAAGATTAAGATGATCAGAATAATCTGCAGATTATTTATATTGTATTATATTTTTTATACTACTGTATTACAGATACATATATACAGATATTTATATTGTATTACAGATTATTTATACTGTATTCATTATTCTGCTATATTATTCTGCTTCATACTGACTTCTACTCTGCTTTATACTGTATTCACTATTTTGCTATATTATTCTGCTTTATACTGTCTTCACTTTTCTGCTACAGTAGCGCTCAAAAGTATTTTGACAGTATAAAATTTAAAAGTTTTTTGGTCAATTATTTAATGTAACACTTTATTATATATTATTTGGTTGTAAATACTATTAAATATATATTTGTCTCATTAAAAATACAAAATATACAAAACATAACCTTTTTCTTTTCTTTAATACTCTTAGTTCAATTATCTGTATGTAATATTATACAATTCTAAAAATAAACTCTGTTTCTTCTGATATTTAGAAAAAGGAATTTTATTTTTAATTAATATTATATTTATAAATGTTGTAAAGCATTTTAATTAAATTTCAATTAGTAAGTAACTCTTACGGGTGGAAAACTACAAATTTTGTATTGTCAAAATACTTTTGAGCGCCACTGTATATTACTCTGCTCTATACTGTCTTCTCTATTCTGCTATATTACTCTGCTTTATACTGTCTTCACACTGTCTTCACTATTCTGCTATATTATTCTGCTTTATACTGTCTTCACTTTTTTGCTATATTATTGTCCTTTATACTGTCTTCATTTTTCTGCTATTTTACTCTGCTTTATACTGTCTTCACTATTCCTGGAACATCCTGTCTTTATCTCTTTTTCCGCTTTGCGTGTCAAACTGTATAGAAAGCGAACATTTCCATTAAGGAATGTATTGCAAAGCATCCAAAGCCAGAAATCATGTTCGGTGAACCCGGAGACGAAAAGAAGATGAAGACATTGTGGTGCGGAGAAGATAATAGAGTTGATTGGGAATTAGTAGTGAATGATGAGTGATTGTAAAGAGCAACATAATAAATGAGTTTAACAAACTGTCAGCCACAAAAATAATTACACAAAACCTATTCAGGTGGTTGCGAGCTCTGAAAGGATATTCAAGCAAGTCATTTCGTACGGATTGCATTCAATAACTTAATCAACTATGAACCAAAATAAATAAATAACAAGAATGAGAGGTTGGAATGATGGCGACGAGGGCCAGGGCCGGCTCCAAGGGCGGATCACGGGGGGCGGAACGGGACAAAGCTCCCTGAATTCAATCCCGGCAGATGGGGTGCAAACGGAGAGAGGAAATTAATTGAAGAAGTGTTGAACAGCCACCAGGACAGAGTGAAAGAAGGCAGATAAAGGGAAAAGAAGGGGGTGTGTACGGGGATGAGGATTTGGAAATGGCATAACAGGGTGAATAATATCGAGATCAGAGTGAAATGAATTCTAAATGTAATTTTACGTTAAGGCGTGTCACGAGTGTGTTTACACAGCAGCGTTGTTTTCTATTAAAGGATATTAAACAACTTTCTTGAGGCGGTAAGGAGAATAAGGGGGTTGAAGGCGGGGCGAGGGAACCAATCTCGCCGAATGAAAAAACCCCGAAAACCCCATTAGCATGACAATCACCGGATCGTCTTATAACCGAACATGACAAATGTAAAATGGTTCCAGGGGTGGCGAAGCGTCGCCTGACGACGGCACAGATCGCGCCGGGGGGTGCACACCCATTCAATAGCTCAGGAGGAGCTCCCGAGCATAAGTCAACGCAATGAGTGCGAAACCCCCGAATTTATTCTCCTTTGGTGGCTGTGTTTTTTGTGTGGGCAAACGGTAGCTTTCGCATTATGTAAATCACATTAAGATTAAACAGCGGGGGAAACTTATTTGAATGCCCGAACCCATTTGTTAAGGTTTTAAATAACTTTATTGGGATTCGAATGTTTTTTTTTTGGGGGGGGGGGATGACAAAAGAAGTCGTAAATTTGTTGGAAACTGCCGCTCCGCATACAATGCCCTCGAGTGTCCACCGGCGCTATCGTACTCTGAGTGGTGGAAGCGCCAACGAAGCGGACATCAACCCCCCACCACCACCACCGCTCCGACAAGCACCTCATAACGAATGAATTGTTTATACAACTCCGGCGATGATGAGTTAACTGAAAATAAATAAACACAAACATCTTGACAGAGGCTTTCTGAGATGAAGGACCATTATTTTGTAACTTCGTGATACCCACTTGACCATGCTCTAATTTCCTTTCAGTCCCTCGCATTATACCCTTTCTCGTTGTACTTATTCCCTGGTACAATCTCTTTAATAAAAAAAAAAGAATTTTTTTTTAAAACACCATTTGGAATTTGTTTGTCCCGAATAAAGGAATTTTGATGAGCTCGTCTCGACCGTTGTTCAGCCTTTTTCGATTCATTTATTTATTTTTATTTATTAGTGGAGGGGGGCAGAGGGAAAAACACATTCCGGGATAAATAATCGTAATTCTGTCATCTGCTGATTTGTCAAACCAAACGAAAAAACGAGCAGTTTTTTTCCAAAGAAAAAACACATGTTGGCCTGTAAAAACAATTAATGGGGGGTTGGTGCGCCCTTAGTTTGGATTTGGAGGGTGGAATTCGAAGGGAGTTGGCAAAGGAAAGTGGTGCACCGGAATTCTCAGTAGCGCTCAAAAGTATTTTGACAATACAAAATTTAACAGTTTCTTTGTTAATTATTATAAGATTTTACTATGGTTGTGTATTATTATGGCGTTGTATGTGTATTGTATTGTATTATGTTTGCGTATTATTGTGTTATTTAGTTATCAATACTATTAATAATGTATTTGTCTGTATTAAAATATACAAAACATTCTTCTTACTCTTCTGCTTTTTCTTTTATACTCTTACTTAGTTCTACTGTTACTTTTAAAGATAAATTCCTTGTTTCTTCTGTTATTTAATTTATATTATATTTATAAGTATTCTAAAGCAGTGATGGCCAACGTTTGATAATGTGTGGGCCAAAGTTGAGTTTGGTGTAATTTCGCGGGACACAAATTATATATGAAAATTAAGTATGGATTTTTAATATTAGTTTTTACTCTCTTTTCATTTTCCTTTTTTCTCTTTTTCTCCTTTTCCTCCTTTTCTTATTTTCTCATTTTCCCCTTTTCTCTTTCTCACTTTCTTCTCATTTTCTTCTTTTCTCCGTGTTCCTGCTCTCACGGCTATTGCCTTTGCCTCTTTTTTCCGGCTTTACCCTTTTTACATTTTTATGCAAGCAGTCCTTTTGACTTCTATGACAGAATGTGAAAAAGCAGGGAAATCCAAAGTGTTTAAAAAATATTAAAAGTCACAACAAATGAATAAAAACATTTAAATACGATATAACGGTGGGATGTCAAAACGACTGCTATACGGCGTTAACGAATTTGAGTGGATTCAAAAGCGTAAGTGTAAATTTAAAATTTTGCCGAAAGGTAAGAAAGACTTTAAAATCACCAAATACGTATGTGAATACAGGAATAAAAGAGCGGGCCACATGCAACACCTTCACGGGCCATAGGTTGGCCATCACTGTTGTAAAGCATTTTAATGAAAACCAATGAAATTTCACTTTGTAATTCTTACGGGCGGAAAATGAATAATGTTGTATTGCCAAAATACTTTTGAGCGCTTCTGTATTTTTCAGAAGGTATCACCTATCTAACATTTTGGTGGCGGAAGCTTTTTCCTATAAAAATTCATTTTATCTAACTTATCTGCAATGTTTCCTCTATTTCTTTAAGTTCTCCCACTTCTGACCGTCAGCGAATTTCCACTGAGGAACTCAACTGTCGATGACAGATTAATGCATTCTGTGGTATCTGGTGCGTAATTCCTCAGCTAACTCGTGGTGGGTCCGAAGAGGCGATGATAGCAAACTCGTTCTCTCATTTCCAAGTCCGATTCGTCACGGTTTTTCTCCACCCAATGATTCCCATCCGAACTTGAAAGAAAATTCGCTGATGAACACCGCTATACTCACAAAATTTATTTTCCGCCCCACTGACGAAGTTTCACCTCAAAGGTGATACCGGTGAAGTTACCAATTAAAATTCTTTTAATTAAAGGCGATCTTCCCCCGAGCAGACATTTAAAAATGACAAACGCCCCAACAGCACCGAAGCATAATAAATAAAAAAAGCAGAGTAATTAAGCGACACCTGAAAAGAAACGTGCCGCCAGAAAGCTCAAAAGTTTCCACATGTCTGGCTCCACGATTCCACTCGAGGATTCTGGAATTTGTTTTAATCTAATTAGACATGGCCGTTTCGAGGTTTCCAACAGGAATGCACATTTCTCAATGCAAATCACGAGAGAGGAGGGAGAGAGAGAGAGAGAGAGAGCGGAAAACGGCTGAGAAGCTGCAAATCCTTTTATTTAAATTGAAAACACGTCAAAAGGAGCAAATCGGATCAGTGGTGACGTCAGCAGACATATTGTCCTACAACAATGTCAGCCGAAGTGTTTGCTGTAAACAGTATTCGCGCTTCCTCCAGCAAATGTCTGAGGGGAGCATCCCTCTCCCTTCGGAGGGGAACAACAACCGCGATTAGTATAATGACGTGTAGCCGCGTTTAGGGAACCAACCAGTTTCCGGGCCGACCTGTTTTCACCCCAATTCGTCACTCTTTTGTAAGCAGATTTGGAGGGCTTTGTAAACAGCTTGGAGTACTTTGGTGTCGCCCATTAAAAAAACTGTCGTTCCTGCATTAGTCCAACTGTCTGCTGTCTTCGTCGGTTGGGTGAAACTTGTAAGGTGCGTGCAGGAGGCAGCCAAGTGAAGAAAATTTATGAGAAACTAAATCCTCCGTCCGCGAACTGCTGAAACAGGGAAAATGCTAATTTATGTCTTTATGTGCAGTGCACTCAGGAAGTGTATTGTGTTACAATTTGGCTAATCTTTTAATCGCCATGCTTTGTTCTTCTCTAATAAGCCTTTGTTTCCTTTCGAGTGGCAACCAAGTCTGTTTTAATTCAGTCCCCACTGTGACACCGGGGGGAATCGGAAGAAGACGTTTCTGGGGTGGACGTAATGACCTCGGGGACTGCGCCATTGCAGTGCGAGCAATCTATCTTTCTCCGGAATGTCTTCGTCTCGGGGGAGGGAGATAAAAAAGGCATCGGGACATTAATACCAATTTTCTAAACAAATGAAAGCCGGGTTTCATTAGTGGGCAATTTTCCGGGGGGAAAGAGCGCCGCATCGAT
>JAQIBA010000399.1:0-16051 GCA_028293925.1 Brueelia nebulosa
TTGGAAAGCTTAGTTTTTGCTCTATCAGTGTACAAAATTAGAATCAAATCCTAGATTGTACTTTTGAGATACAAGGGTGGAAACGAGATGAGAGCTCTTGGGCACAAACCCTTGCACCACATTCAGGGGCCAATTTGACCCCCATAGAGTAGTTTCTCTAGAATGAAATTACATTCTATTGAAAGCTTGAAATGTGCTCTATTCACGTATTAAATTAGAAGAAAATCCGGGAATGTACTTTTGAGATATTTGGCCGGAAAGAAAATATGTCACCTTTTGGGCGGGCGAGTGGATGCAAAAACTTCCTTTAGGAATAGCGGACGAACGGAAAGAGATATTCAATTGAAATTTGGTACGTCATTAACGATTGGTCCATACATTGTTCAGGTAAAATTTGAACGAAATCGGAAGCGTTCGAGGTGTCTATGAGGGGGCCAGTGCAGTTGGTGGCCACTGTTGACATGGGTACATTGGGGAGGCGATTTCACCCCCTCAGAGTGGTTTCTCTAAAATTAAACCAAATGCGTTAGAAAGCTCAAGATATGCTCTTTCATAAAATACTTATTAGAATAAAATCGGAGGATGTACATTAAGAGAAAATTGGCCCTGAATATAGGCAAAAATCACCAAAAATTGGGTCCCCGCCATCTTTGGAGTCCCATATCTTCCGAAATATGGGGGCTGGGACAGTCCAACTACAACCAAATTAAAGCGTATTTGATACACTGTCGACATGCAAAATCCAGATGTTATCCGGCATTGTGCAAAAAAGTTATGGGGACATGAAAATGGGGTTTTTCTGTGACGCGCTAAATTTTTGTGAATTTTCAAAGGCTCACAGCTCGGAATCGGAAAGATGTATAAGAATGAGTGATGCACCATCTTAAAGAGCAGGAAAAGCACTATTAGGGTGCAAAAGCACGTTGCTGTGGGTCACATACTTACCCCGCAATCGAGGGATGAAGTTGACCGTTTTTCATGAAATGCCAAAAAATGCGAGCCGGTGATTTTTCTTCAAATGCCCATAACTGACGAACCGGATGGAATTTCGCAGAAAAAATTGAGTTCTGTTCATAAAAGATGCTAAAGAATATTTGTGTAAAATTTGAAGAAAATCGGAGATGGTCGAGCTGGGACCATCGTCTCACTTCGCATCCCTTATCTGTCATCTAACTCTAATACTACCTGTTTTAATTGTTATTCATTTATTATATTATTTATTTATTTATTATATTATATTTTTTTACTTAATTATTTATTTATTATATTTGAGATTACTGTTTACACTTTTCGATGATAGTATCTATTGGTCAGAATTAATTTTTTTGGAAAGAACAGGGATACATATACATAATATTCAGTAATATTTAGTCATATTTTAGGAAGAGAGAATGTCTAATTACTGTTAAATACAATTTATAAAATATTCTTTGGAATTCTATACAACTTTTGTTTATATTAAATTTTGTTATCTCCAATCGATGGAGATAGTATTAGTTCTTTGGGCATTGAGGTTCCCTCAGGAATAGTTTAAACTGCTATAGGAATGCATACAGTATAAGATTCGTTGTTATACAGTATAAGTTCCCTGCTGCGGTGGCTGAAAGCAGACATACGACCGCAAAGGGTTAAACTGATATAGGAATGCATACAGTATAAGATTCGTATATATTCGTATTGTTTCTTGCTGTGGTGGCTGAGAGTATACATACGACCGCAAAGGGTTAAACTGATATATGAATGAATACAGTATAAGACATACAGTACCCTACAGTAACAAATTCACCGTATTAGTTCGTGAATAGGTTCATCAGACATTGAGGTTACTTTAAAAAAGTATAAACTGATATAGGAATGCATACAGTATAAGATTCGTATATATTCTATAGTTCCTTGCTGTGGTAGCTGAGAGCAGACATACGACCGCTAAGGGTTAATTTATCGAACTATACAGAAAAAATAAAATATACACTATAAAGCCACCCTCCCCAGGTTCACAAGGTCATACAAGAAACTCGAGAAGGCCGCAGGTTCCCCACCCCTGGTATAGATATAGATATAATTTCCCAAGTCCCAGCGAGGGCGAAGCCTGATCTGCCAATGGGGGTTGAATCGCTCAGGGGGCGAAGCCTCTAGTAGTTAAATAAACATCTCTGATTTTGAATCTCCTTTGCTGTATTTCACCAACAGCACCGCGGTCACTCCAACCCTCCGCCATTCTGACCCCGAGCAGTGGTAACCCGATGTTAATTAATTAAAATTCATTTAAATTGTGATTAATTAGACAGAAAGCAAAAGAATTAATTAAACTTTTCCGTTGTTAAATCAGTAAACAGAAGACAAAATTCGAATTCGATCTGGCAACCCCCTCGGGGATTTTCCAACCCCCTCCCCGTCGTTGGAAAAGAAAATTTTCTCCTATTAATATTTAATTTCTAAGAGAACGCTAAAAAATAAATAAAAATTAAAAATACATTTTCCGCGGATGAATTATTCATCGGCGGAGACTTTATGAACTCGTTGCCAACTTAACAAAACGAAACAAAAAAAAAGAAACGGTTTTTTTTTTCGAAAACGATGTGAGTCAGCACATATTAAATTGATTTATCGAGGGATTATTTTCTTAATAGAATAGGGGGTGATCACGGGGGTGGTGGCTAATATTCCGACAATATTCTTGATAGTTGAGATGACTGTCAAAATCAGGAGGAGGGAGGGATCGTCTTCGGCTTTATGAATCCGATCCAATCTCGTTTCCTCCATTTCGAGTTTTTCCATCAATTAGTCCGTGAGCTTTTCCACCGTGAGGGAGGAGGGGACACCAAATGATCAGCAATTATGTGATGAACGCTTTGTCTTCCCCGAAGGCGGTGAACCCGGGGTGGATGAGCGCGACTCACCCTCCCAATTTCCTTCCCCTACATTTGTCTTGATAGCCGCACCGAAAACGACCGAATAAATAAAAAAAACGTGGCAAAAACCCCATTTTAAACGTAAACTTTGACAAACGGCTCCAATTTCGAGGTTCCATTTTGAAAATTCCTTTCGGTCGTTTAACGGTGAATTTAAATGTTATCGAAAAAGGCGCGAAATATTTCACCTGGCGAATAAAATCCGCGTAATTAAATTATCTAATTAACCGGTCAATTTTCCAGGGGTTTAATCTCGTGGAAAATGTCGGGGGAGGGGGAAACGTGGCAGAAGTCCTCGAAAACGCCTCGTTAGGTTTCTTTTTTAAAAAAAAATTCTCCTTCCACGATTTTCATTTCCGGTTGGGCTGCGTCGGACACTTAAGCACGTGTGAGCTTTTTTTGATTTTCTCATGTTTCCCCTTTACTGGGAGGGATGAAGACGGTGGAGGACCATCGACTGCCCGGACAGTCATCCACGGGGGGTGAGAAACAAAGGGAGGAATAACAAACCGACAGGATGAATCTTTCTCTCGAAAAGTTAATTCGAAAAACAAAAGAAAGACCCGCCCCTGATTTCCCGGCGCGCATAAAAAAAGAAAAACGTCTTCGATATTCCCAAAAGCATTTAAAAGAAGAAAATAAAAAGAAGAAAAAAAAATTTAATCAGTAAATTAAAAAATAAAATAGGGGAGGAAAGTGCGGGGGGGGGGGGGGGTTGAAGAAAATCTGCGGAACACGGATTTCATAATTGTTTTCTGAATGATCAGCGGGAGGAGATTTGGGTTTTAACCGACAAAGGTGACGGAGGGGTTGACGGAAGGGGGTGGGAATGGAAAGGCGGAAAAAGTACAGCTCGGAGGCGATTAAAGAAAGTTTTAAAAAGAGGATTACTTTTGTTTTTTAAAAAAAAGAAACTCGAAACCCCCGGAAGTTTCTTCCTTTTGTATTTATATATTATTTTCTCGGGATTCCTAAGGCAGGGGAAACATGGCTGCTGCCACTTACTCATGATTGCTTCATTTGCTTTAAGGTTCTTTTTTAATCTTCCTTTTTTTTTTTTTAATTACGGGAGTACGCGCGAACGGAAGTATTCGTTTATTCAAAATGGAGAACATCCCGGTTACGGCACTGAGAGTACCGCATGTGTTAAAAATGCTGATGCTCCTTTATTTTTTTATAGCCGTGGAAGGAGAAAAAGTGCATGCAGATTTCCGTTATTGCTTTTTGTTTTTTATTCCCGTGTAAGTGAATTGAATTCGAATGCAGAGATTCATCTGATAATTCAAAATGGGAAGATTCTCACAAAGGAAAGCCTTTTTTTTTTTCCTTTTGCGCGAACTCATCGTAATTCCTTTTTATTTCTTTTTTTTTTTTTAAAGATTTTCCCTCTGACCGGTCGAATTTGAATATTTCTCCCCTTTGATGTATTCGAAAGTTTTAGAAAATAACGACTCCCCTGAGGTCGAAAAGCTCACATATGTAAACCCAAATTTTGGACTCACCGTATCAGCGATCACTCACCGGTTGTCTGTCGGTCAAAACTGTACCTGAAAAGAGAAACAGGCATTGCTTTTGTAATTTTTAATGTTTAGATATGGACATCAGTCACAGAAGAGGGAGATATGCTAATGAAATTCCCCGACCGCATTTTATAAATGCGTTTGGTTGGTAATAAACTAAAGGTGGCAACACTGATTCTTTGACTTTTTCAAGGATTAATATTTATACGGTTCGTTACGTGGATTTGTCACACTTTTCCTCGTGAATCACGTGTTTGACTGTCTTCTCCCGAGTCCCAACGAAAGGCTGTCCCTCCTCCTCGAGAACCTTTGCAAGTCATCTTCGTGCTGAGAAAAAGGGAAATTCCCTCGCGATATGTGAAGGATTTGACAGCGCATAAGTGAACCTCCGGTTGAATGGAGAAGTTTTTGACTTGAGTGTAACAGGCAAGTTTTCTATTAACTTTGAGAGCTATCAAAAGCCTCCCCTCCTCCAGGGGGTAAGCGCTGCACGGGACTTTTATGCTGACTCACTGCGCGACTGCAGAAAGGCGTTACATTTTCAATTTTCTCTCGAGGGTCGACGACTTAATCTACGATAAGCGGTTTTTAATCCATTTTAATGGGATGATAGGTGTCATGTGTGGACGGCGAAGAGCCTCTCGCGGAGATCCAATGCCGCAACATCTGCCGGGATTTCTACTGCGGTGATGCATTCGGGTCAAGAGCTTTCTGTGAATTCCCCCCCCTCCCCCCCTCTTCTGACCAGGACTATTCACAACCACCCTATTGTGCTTTACAACCCCAGAGAGCAAAGGAAGGTCATTAGTCCAGTCAAATTAGACATTCAAGGTTACACAGATTCCTAAGAAGCTGCAACTTTGTCAAATTGTTCAGAGTATAATTATACATAAAATGTCAAAGGTTGAAAAAATTAGTTTTTCGCCTTTTTCAGAAAAACGGTGAGTTATATCGTAAAAATAGCTCAGACAAAAATTGTAGACAATAAAATTATCTACAAAAAAAGTATCTATACTTTTCTTCCTAAGAGTTACCGTTTCTGAGATATAGCGATTCAAAAAGAAGGATGACACATTTGTGGCCATTTTTAATATGTTAACTTTTTGAGGGCCAATTTTACCCACTCAGGATGGTTTCTCTAAAATGAAACCGGATGGGTTCGAAAGCTTAAGATGTGCTCTTTCAACGAGCAAAAGTTGGAAAGAAATCCGATTCGAAAATATTTTGATATTTGGCCTCAAAAAATGGGTAAAAATGGCTAAAATGGCGATTTATGTACAATTTTGAGCTCCCATAGCCTCCGAAGTTTTGATGATAGTAACGTCAAATATGGCTTATTTTAAAGCCCTAATGTTGCTATTTTACTGTACATAGTTTGGACGAAATTGGTTGCTTTTAAAAAAAGTTATGGGGCCTTAAAAAATGTAACACTTTTTATGGGTAATTTCTACAACTCACTCAACTTTTTGAATCGTTATATCTCAGAAACGGTGAATCTTAGGAAGAAAATTTTATACACACTTTTTGTAGATAATTTTAGTCTCTACAATTTTTGCCATGTTTGACATTTGTAGCATTAAAACTTCGGATGCTATGGGAGTTCAAACTTGTACTTGTTGTTCAAAACACGCCATTTTTGCCTGTCTTTGAGGCCAAATATCAAAATAGTGTCACCTCGGATTTCTTTATATATTTGCTCGTTGAAAGGGCACATCTTAAGCTTTCGAACCCATCCGGTTTCATTTTAGAGAAACCATCCTGAGTGGGTAAAATTGGCCCGTTAATGTCGCCATATTAAAAATGGCCATAAATGTGTCATCCTACTTTTTGAATTGTTATATCTCAGAAACGGTAGCTTTGAGGAAGAAAAGTATACATACTTTTTTTATAGATAATTTTATTCTCTACAATTTTTGTCTGAGCTATTTTTACGATATAACTCACCGTTTTGTTGAAAATTGCGAAAAACTAAGTTTTTGACCTTTGACATTTTATGTATAATTATACTCTGAACGATTTCACGAAGTTTTTCAGCTTCTTAGGAATTTATATAACCTTGAATGTCTAATTTGGGGAGCAAAAGATTTCGGCACTTTGATCCAGAGCGTAACAAAGCGCTAAAAGCACCGTTGAAAGAACAGTAATCCCCGGTCATATCCACTTTCCATCATACGTCACAACTCCTTAAGAAAAATTAAGCAAATCCGATTGTGAGTAATTCAAAATCCGAACGTGAGAGTCATTTCTCACCGTTAAGGCGTGACGGGGGCCGCCTTTGGCATTTCGAGTTGGTCAGTCAGAGGATTCGTCACCCTCGCCAACATCCGACGCCCCCTCCGACTCCCGATGGAAGAGTACCCGTGGGAGAGGCTCTCCCTTTGCAGATTCTGTGTGACCTCACCGGAAGTCTGGACCAGATAACACTGACTCACACACTTGTCAGGTAGACATAACCCCCTTTGGAGGTGAATCACCGATGGATTGTAAACACGGGGTGAGTCATTTCAGGTATTGGCGCCCGAATGTGTGACTCAGAGACGTCAGTGCCTGCCCGAGGGGTTCCTCCGACTGCTAAAAGACTACGTGGGTGCCATTTTAATTTTTATTTAATGACCGAATGGGTGGTCTCAGGTGGTGCATCCATGCCTGTTTCTCAGTCTATAAATTTCCAGTCGGTTATGAGTTAATTCTCACAGCCCGGGGTTATTTACCCCCGTTTTAACAAGGGAGGGGGATGAAAAAAAAGAGAGAAATCACACACCATCTGAAGCCCACTCGAACCAAATAGAAAATGTCCTTTTTTTTTTCTATTCCTCAATCATTTTTTTGTCAAGTGCACGTCATGAATTGAATTTGGTCGTGGAAAACACTTAAGCTTTTGCTTACGATTGACATCTCCAATCATAACTGGTGCTCTTTTGTTTGATCCATCTGAATTTATTCCCACTCGAGACGACAGGTAGGGTTAATCTCCCGTATGAAAATGTGTTCCCGCCCACATTCTCACGATCTGTACTCTCCACGCGAAAAACGCGGTAAATTCAAAAGAGTCCTAACATGGGAAACGACATAAAAAGCTCCTACCAAATTGATATGTCACCCGTTACAAGCTCCTCGCATAACCGTAATTCAAATTGACTCTAATGCCAAACTAAAAACTCCGTCAGGACCGTAAAAAGTGATATAAGAAAGACTCCGCCGACGAAATAACAATAAACTCGACTATTTTCCTGAGCCCCTATAAAAAATAAATATTCCCTTTCAATCTCCATTATAAGCAATAAAAAAATTTTCTATTTTCGAGAAAATTTCCAAAGATAAACTCATCTCCCCGTTGCACCCCTTTCGGAGAGACAAAGAAGTGACCGGAGATTCTTTACGGGAAATTCCAACTCGGGAAAATTTGTATGCAAAGTTTCCCTCGTTGATTTGTGAAAAAGCTCGTTTGTATTCAAAGCTCAGGAACATCGGGAGACGTCTTCATCGAACTTTTATTTTCGAAAACGTCTCAGGAGCGTTTCCAGCTGTCGTCTCTGTCGTCTCATATAATCACCGGTCGTAAAATCATTTTAACGGGTCCATTTATTGGAATGAATTTTTGCAAAAATTTGATATGCTTTTGAAGTTGTCCGCCATTTTATGTCGGCATTAATGTCTGCACTTGATCGAACCGTGTCTTTTAAACGTTTCAGGTGTATGCAATAAAAATTTCTATTTCGTTCCTCACGTGGTGAGCCGAAAAGGGGTGAGTTTTGTCATCCCCCGATTCACAAATCGCCATCCATCACTCGCATTGTATGAGAAAAGCGGCGACTCATAATGTCCGGTTATTCACACAAACCGTTTCGTACCTTAATTTAAAGGGGAGGTTTTTGTTTCCGCCCTTAAAACCCAAAATATTTTCCCCCTGTCAACGCACAAAAATAAAGTCATATTTCAGTTACTTTGTCAAAACCTTTTCAAAACACGGAAGGAAGAATCCTTGAAAAATACAAAGGGAAGAAATAAATGTGGAACTTTCACCCCCGGTGAAGGGTGGGGCCCCTGGGGAAGCCTCTCAGGGGGTGGTCCTTTGTCTGTCTTTTTTTTCTTAGGCTGAACACCGCGTTTGGTCATCTTCAAACGATTTCGTTATTCACAAATCTTTAAACATCAAAAAGATGTCTTTTTTTTGTCTTGAGGGGTTGTTTTTTTTTTTCGTGAGGGGGTTTAATTCATTTCTGGACAATGCGGACGAGGAGCCGGGAAAGATAAAGGGGATGATTCGGTCAATAAAGCAGAACCGATTTTTATTTCCTTTTCTTTTTGTGGGTTCCTCGTGTTTTTTTCCTTTTGAAAGGGAGGGGGTGCGTTCGGGGGGAGGAAACTATGCAAAACATCATTTCTTTTCTTTGAATCGGATTCAGGTGCCACCCTCTTATTTCATTTCCCCTTTATCTTTCCGTTTACTTCTCAAAGGTGACAATTTCCGACTCACCCCCGATTTCAACCCCTCAATAAACTCCCTCTTATAATTTCCGACACGTTGACCGGAAAGCTTTAAACTTTTGACGACTCCATTATTATTATTACCTTTTTAAAAATTATCATCCCTTTTATATAATATTTAAAGACTTTTTTTTTTCGAGGGGACATTAAAAAGAAGGGGAAAGTTTCTCGGAAGAACAAAAAAAAAAGTATAAATAAAAGTTTACTTTTGGGCATAAAAACCTCCGGCGCCTTCATTGTTATGCATGTATAATTCGATTATAATAATTAATTTAATTAATTCGGTTGTAAAAAAAAATGGCGGGAAAGTTTACGGCTTTAAGATTAGCTTAGGAGAGAATTAGATTTAGGGGATGGAAGGGATGACGCGTTCACGGGGTTAATTTAAGGTTGTTTTGTAAAAAGAGATGACGTGTCCAGTTAACGTCGGGTTTTCTAAAACAGGTACGATGCGAAAAGGCGGTGTGGAAAGTGTCTTTGTGAGTTCTCCGCGTCGGTGTGTGTGAATCACAAAGAAAACAACGGGAATGACTTAACAATGTATCTTTTAATTTGAGCCACCCTCGGGGGTGGTCTCCGAGGGCTGCGGGGCGTAGTATTTTGTGGAAACTCAGTCAACCTTTACGAATGACGGGATCATCGAAAACAAACTTTTTTTTTTCCTTTCGGGCGACGTTCGATTCCTCTTATTCGATATTATTGGTTTTATACTCGGGCGCTTTCTATACTTCCACCCCTTTCAACTTATTTTGAAATATTCGCGTTTCATCCCCAAAAAATTATCACAACAATCAAATGACAAAATGTATCAGAGCTTTATAATACAAATAATTGTCAAAAAAATTAGTTTTTGCCCATTTTCACCAAAACGGTAAGTTATATTGTAAAAATAGCTCAGACAAAAATTGTAGAGAATAAAATTATCTACAAAAAACGTAGAAATACTTTTCTTCCTAAGAGTCACCGTTTCTGAGATATAACGATTGAAAAATTTGAATGAGTTGTAAAAATTGTTTCCCATATAAAAAATGTTCAATTTTCAAAACACCGTAACTTTTTTTCTGGTACACCAATTTCGACCAAACTATGTATAGTTAAAGAGCAGCATTTGGGCTTTAAAATGAGCCATGTTTGACGTTCCCATCGTTAGAAATTCGGAGGCTATGGGAACTCAAAGTTGTAGAAAAACGCGAATTTAGCCATTTTTGACCCAATTCGAGGCCAAATTCACAATAATGTCGGATTTCTTTCCAACTTTGCTCGTTGAAAGAGCACATCTTAAGCTTTCGAACACATTTGGACGGATTTTAGAGAAACCATCCCGAGTGGGTAAAATTGGCCATTTTAAAAATGGCCATAAATCATTCAACTTTTCGAATCGTTATATCTCACGACTTATTAAAAAGCATTTTCCTCAAAAATGCTTTCTGAGAACTATGTGTAATGTTAACTCCTTATCATGCCCTTATTTACTCAACCCCTAAAATTCGCCAGTGTGATCAAAAAATAATTATCAGCCTTTTTTCATTAATTAAACCGCGACCTGCGGATGTATAATCACAATTACGAAGGCGCAACGCGGTATTTCGCTCCAAATTTAAAATCCCGAAGACCTATGGTTTTCCCCTTCCCCCACGACGGGGACAACCCCTCCCCTTCGGGGGTTCCAACCCTCCCTCTCGATCCAATTTCTCGACCTCCGTCAGACTTTGACGACAAAACTTCAGAGAAGGTAATAAACTGGGATGAAACTAATCCCCGATTTAAGGAATCCGTCTAAGAAGGATTAATTAACCGTTGATCATTAAATTAATGAGCGGGCGATGTCAGCGGAATGATTGCTTTGCACCCCCTCTCCCCCTCACCCCCTCAGAAAAATCCAAAACAAAACATGGCGACGCCAAAAAAAAACACAGAGCTTTTCATGCGGTGACAAATGATTTCTAAGATAAAAAAAAATTTAATTATTTTTCTCTTTTTACCAGCAACTTAGGGGTTGAGGGAGGAGTTGAAAAGAGAGAGAGAGAGAAAAAAAAAGAAAAACGTCAGAAAACAGAAAGGAAAACATAAATTAAACGAGAATTTATGAGATGTAATTCCTTAACATGAATATTAATAATTTTTTTCGAAGCGGAAATCAAAACGCGACTCCACAAACGCAAACGAAAACTTCCTGTCGCTACGACAGCGTTTTGCTACCCCTAATACACCGACAGAGGGGTTTAAAACAAAAATGGCGCCAAAATTAATCATACTACGGCCAAAAATTCCCATTAACTCTTATCGAAACTCAATTGGGGCAGATATTGAATGGAAAACTTTCACAATACAAATAAAAAACGGATATTATTAAGGGTTGGGGGGTGAAAATTTTAAACTCGGTCGAACCTATTCAAGAAAACCCTGGCAACGTCAAAAAATTACTTTTTTTTTAATAATAATTCCGTATCGGTCAAAAGAGCTTTTAAAAAGTTTTATTCAAAATGGTAGAAAACAGCAGACGACGCACCCCTTTCGACCCGTTAGGGGTGG
The DNA here is from genome assembly GCA_028293925.1 of Brueelia nebulosa. NCBI lineage: Eukaryota > Metazoa > Arthropoda > Insecta > Psocodea > Philopteridae > Brueelia > Brueelia nebulosa. The sequence goes on from JAQIBA010000399.1 coordinate 11,453, forward strand.
CGGGGAAAGACCGAAACATCAACCCCCGATGACAATCCATTCTTTATTTGAAACCTCCCTTAAAATTGTCATTTATGAAAATTGAAAAAGATAACTCCGCCTTATGTCGAAGTTTGCTCGGGGGGGGTGAGTGGTAACGGGGGGTTGGAAATCTCAAAATGTATAAAGGAGGAATTGAATAGAAATGTCAGGAATAAATATGCATAATTGATGACGTATAAGAGGAATTTTTCCAAGGAAACGGGAAAAGGAAGCTAAATAACAATAATTAAGGGGAGGGGAGAGAGAGACGCCGAACGTCTTGAGAAATTTACGACGTCTCTCGAAACTCTCTCTCTCTCTCTCTCCGGTTGCGCTTTTTTTCATCCTCTCTTTTCACGTCGTTATTCTTTAATTGAATAAATAACTTTTCCTTTTTTCCAGACGTGTCAATAGACCCGCGTTTTTTTCGTTAATCCGACAAAAAAAAGGGAGATTTTCCTCTTCACGTTTTCTTTTTTAATAATAAACGGAAATGAATTTTAATCTCATTTCCTCGAAAAGGAAAAACAAAGAAAAGGCGCGAAATTATTTTTCACTTAATGAGACGTTTTGTTTTTGGATTTTCTTCGGTTAAAACTTTCCACTTAGGGGGGGATGGAGTCGTTTTAAATCCGGAATTTTCACCCCCGAGATTTTAATCTTTCTCATCCCTTCTGTGCAGGTTTACAGTTCAGGTACTGTGGGGTGAAGAATTTTCCACCGGAGTCAAATAAAACGTGGAAGGAGAGGATTTACGACTTCTCTGAGATGTAATTCCCCTTAATAAGGAATAAAATGAGGAATTTGAAGAGTTTTTCCTTTCGTTTATTAACGCATCCCGGGAATCTTCCGGGACTTCCTTCCCGTCATCGTATTCAATAACCTTTTGAGTCTGTAATTATAACTGATGACGATGAAAAGTCGAGAAAAGTAGTGACGCAAACGTGATCTTATACTGGTTTGCGGTCTCGAGGGGGTGAGAGGGGGTGAGAGGGGGAGAAACGTTTGCTAATCACGATAAATAAATGATGGGAGGCCTTGGCCTTGTTCATTCTGCCACCTCGTGAGTGGTCACCATTCGCACCCAATGTCAGCATGACTTCCGGTTTCTGTCCCGGCCCGCCCCCCTTTCCTTGCGATCCCTCGGGAGGATGGCCTATTGTGCAATGGAAGGCGAACTGTTGAGCGTCCGTCAGCCGTCAGCGCTGCTGTTACACAACGGAGAGTGTGAGATGAAACAAACCGCGATTGAATATGGCGAAATGTCCCGGTTTCACAAACGCTGCTTTTTTCTATTCCCAAAAGCAGTTCGTGTCCTTATTCTTTATTCCTAAAACATTCTTGTTCTTCCGGGAATCAATTTACTCCCTTTTCGCATCGCTTCCATTTTGTTGGCCAACAGTTTATCAATCTCTCAGCTTAACGGTCACTGACAATGCGCCTAAAACTTTATAATTTCTTAAGTCCAGTGAAATTAGCTCAAAATGAAGAATGAAATTAGATTAGTTCCTAATAATATGAAACTTAATCAAATTGTACCGAGTATAATTATACATAAAATGTCAAAAGTCCTCAAAATCCGGGAGTCAAAATCGAAAAAAATTAGTTTCTCTTCATTTTCAGCAAAACCGTAAGTTTTATCGTAAAATTACCTCAGACATAAATTGTAGAGAATAAAATTATCTACAAAAAAAGTTATAATACTTTTCTTCCTAAGAGTCACCGTTTCTGAGATATAACCATTCAAAAAGTTGGATGACACATTTGTGGCCATTTTTGAAATGGGTTTTTGCGAGCCAATTTTACCCACTCAAAATGGTTTCTCTACATTACATACTACATACAGATTATATAAATTTATTAAGAAGCTGAAACTTGGTCAAATATTTCACAGTATAATTATACACAAAATGTCAAAGAGTATAAGAACTGTCCAATTAGTTTTTCTCCATTTTCACCCAAAACGGTAAGTTTTGTCGTAAAAATAGCTCAGACAAAAATTGTAGAGAATAAAATTATCAAAAAAAAATATATAAATATTTTGCTGCCCAAGAGTCACCGTTTCTGAGATATATCGATTCAAAAAGTTGAATGAGTTGCAAAAATTGCCCATAAAAGTATTCAATTTTCAAGGCTCCATAACTTTTTCTGAAACTGACCAATTTTGACCAAAGTATGTACGGCCAAAGAGCAAGATTAGGGCTATAAAATGAGCCATATTTGACGTTTCTATCATCAAAACTTCGGAGGTTATGGGAGCTCAAAGTTTGGCAAAAATGACTAAAATGGCGATTTGTATATAACTTTGAGGCCAAATTTCAAAATATCTCCAAATTCAATTTCTTTCTAACTTTGCTCGTTTATAGGGCCCATCTTAAGCTTTCAAACGCATCCGGTTTCATTTTAGAGAAACCATTCTGAGTGTATAAAATTGGCCCGGAAAAGTTTCCATTTTAAAAATGGCCACAAATGTGTCATCCAACTTTTTGAATCGTTATAACTCAGAAACGGTAACTCTCAGAAAAAAAAGTATTAATACCTTTTTTGTAGATAATTTTATCCTCTACAATTTTTGTCTGAGCTATTTTTACAATAAAACTTACGGTTTTGCTGTAAATTGCGAAAAACTAATTTTGTGACCTTTGGCCTCTGTTATTTTTTTCCCGACATCAGATTTTTGTGTAATTTTGACATTTTACGTATAAAACTATACTCTGAACAATCTGCCCAAGTTTGAGCTTGTTAGGAATTTATGTAACTTCACCCCTCATTTTTGACCCAATTCGAGTGCACTATTATATTCTACCGGAAACTTCGTTTGTTTTCCAGAAAAAAAGAAACCCATAAAAAGTCGACGAAACCCATTTGAAAAGAACACAAAATCCGTTAAAAAGTCAATTATAAAGAAAATCGCCGATGTCGTCTTCCCATTGTAACCGATTATTCGTTTGTTTTGAACACCGACTGCGGAGTTTTTTGTCCGTCCGCACAAATGGAAGTATGTCAGCCAACAATCGACGTCCCCCTGGTCGAAACACGACCACCGGAGTAGTTTTCACCTAAATACTCATCACTACCTCTACCGAATGCACTACAAAAAAAAAAAAATAAACGCTCCCTTTTCCGGTTATTTACGAATTAACAAAAACAATCGTTGTTTATTTATCTAAATACGGAGAATTACGCAAATTAATCGGCATTATTTACAAAATTGGCCCATTTCCGGTTCCGGTTTCAATCGATACCCGATTTATTGGCAAGATTAAACGAGTGAGAGACCACCTGGTGGTTTAACTTCACCCCCAACTAAGGGTTGAAACCTTTCGGGTCGCGCCTACAAAACGGGGACGCTTTCTATTATCATGTTCGAATTAATATAGAATATTGTTTTCGGGGGGTGGGAGGGGAAATCGGGGGTTGATTCGCCCCCGGGGGGGGGGGTCGAACTTTCACAATAACACACTGAAAAGTTTTCGTGCAAAAAGTTTCCCCCCGAAAAAAAAAAGGATATCTTCACTGCCGGGAGAAAGTTTTTTCCTTTTCTCCGGGACAATGAGCGATCCGGGGGTTGATAATAAATAAATGGACATTTTTTATTTTGTTTACTTTTTAACAAAAGGGAGGATTTTTCCCAAACCGATGGAAAACGGTTTTTAAATGGGCTCCCGGATTTTTTCTTTTCTTTCTTTCCTCATTTTTTTTTTTTTTTAATATTTTATAAATCCGAATTGATCAAACCATCCCTTTTGTTTGTTCGAGATGAAGTTGAAAAGCAGACGAAATCAATTTACTAATACTTTATATGGGGGATTTTCATCCCCCCTTTCGGATGTTTTTTGTGAGAGTGTGCAGGTAAAAAAAATACGCGGAGGAAAGTCCGACTTTACGGTCAATTTAACGGGGAAAGGAATTTTTTCCGTTCAGCAGATGATTTTATTAACCCGAAGACAGTTTCACAAAGGAAACCCCAGTTTCGCTTACCTCCGATCGTTCCATTTCACTTCCTTCTCGGTCTCCCTGCAAAGAAAGCGATCAATTAGGGGATTCTTCTGTTTCGCCCTTACCTGCCCTGCCACCCCGTGTCGCCACCCCAATGCGACCGCCCATAAATCAATATCAGACCCGCATTAATATTTTGGAGGAGTCGTAAACTCATCCGAATTTATTGGTCGAACGATGCGAAAACACCACGCGATGTTTAAAAATGAATTAACCGAAATTTGTTGAGTTTTGTGTCCGCCCTCCGAAGAGAAAAAACCCCGAAGAAGGACAACAATTCGATTTCGTATTAATCTCGAGGGCTTCGCTAATGTATTTTTAATAATAAATATTACATTTGGGTTATAGTAATAAAACGCGGAGGGTGGTTGTTACATTCGGTCAAAGGTTTTTCTAAATTATCCCTCTCGTTTTTTTTTTTTAAAATTTTAATCTGTTTTTAATCAGTCGGTTTCCCACTGTTCTCATCATTGAACAACTCGAGGGTGAGTGGAGGTGCGAAGGGGGAGGAAGGAACGATAGCAGAAGATGGCGCGGAGGAGTTCAGACCTTCCAAAGGAAAGATATCTACTGAGAATG
>JAQIBA010000399.1:16151-31484 GCA_028293925.1 Brueelia nebulosa
AAAACCACCCCTCCGGCAGTGAAACAATCTTCCCTTTGATTGCCACAATCATGAGCGCCACGAGGTCATACCCTTTGCCGAGCCTGTTTCATCGTCTGCTGTCGTCGAGACATTTGCCATGCGCCTTTCTTAAAAGTGTTTTAATGTTCTTTTTTTTTTTTTTTTAATCCACACACCGTATGCGTGAACCCAAGCGGTCTCTGACATTAAAACCTCGAGAGAAGGTGGTGGAAGGGTGACGGAGTCTTAAGTTAAAGTGCGCAGACAAGGTCATGAACTCCCCAAGTATTTCCCTGTGTCTGATGCCTAATTTACGACCCTTTTTCTAGTGCGTGTGGTTGTGCTCATCGTTTATGGGCTGTCATAAGTCTCCCGTGTGCGCGTGTTTTAACGATTGCCATTCACGCCGAAACCGTGGCAGTTGGGGGTTTATGGCAAGTCTGTGGCCAGGCCTGTTCATCCCCCGCAGTAGACTGCCTCCGGGGATCCCTCAGATGTCAGTTGACTCAATCACTTCCAACTGAATTTAAGGCGCCTACTTAAATCGAGAGAGAAAAAGAGGGAAATCACAGTGCAAACAATCGAAAGAGGTTATACAAAGAATAAGACATTAAACAGTGGTTTTTTAATACTTAGCGCAAACAAAAATTAAGATGGTGCAATCAAATGCAAATAAGTAAAATGCGATGGCGTGCTGCCACCAATGTTAGGGTCAAGGCTGCATGCGACCGAAGAAGAAGAGGGACCCCGACGAGACGGCAACATTCGCTCTCGAGAGCTTTTAACGAGTCTCGAGAGATACTGTTGCAGTTGTACTCATTGTTGGTGTTTGACATGTTGTCCGAGCCATCTGAAGCACTTCTTGCGCCTTTTAGAGTTTCTTTCGATTACTGTTTCCCCCCCGGGTCGAGGACCTTTATCTGCCCGTGGGAGGAACCCGGGGGGGGGGTGCAAACACCCCAAACACCTTTCAGAAAATGTTTGACAACATTCCCGGTGACACGTTTTGTCCGGAAGTCAAGCGAAACAAGTTAATCTGTCCGAAAACTAGCCAGATAGCTCTGTCTGACTTTGAAAAGCTAAGAATGGGAGCTGTAATAAAAGACAGATTAAAAATCATAATAGTAATAGGAGGCTCACGATTCACCAAGACCAAGCCAGGACATGATCTACTCATCCGAGATGGGCTGCTTGCTATAATGATGGAGCTGAGATAGCCCGGGGCCGAGGCGGGCACCAACCTCTCCTCCCGGAAGAACACGGCCCGCGAGACAAGCTCACCGAAGGAGAAACGCGCCTACGTAATATCATGTAAAAACTCATCTGGAAGTGCAGCAGTCAACTTGGGACTGGAAGAGTAATTGTGTTATTAAACTCGGTGGTTTTCTGATTGGATCGGTGGTTATTACACCTCAGTGCGAATCTTCGGCGGGAGCCCCGTGCTCAACTCGTGCCACGACAAACCCTTCGCCGTGGCAGGAGAAACCTCCTCATGTCTCGGGGTTTGACTGGGGACCGGTCTCCCCAGGCGAACCCCGGTAATTATCTCGGACTTCTTTATTGCTTTCATGCTAGGGACGGGATTTTCATCCGTCGTCAGCAGCCAAGCACAATTTGACCAAACCCTAATTAAATCTCAAGGACTAATAAATAATTTATATCATCGCCCTGAGTTATTTATTAACGCGCAGGATCAATAGTTGGAGAAAAAAGTGTTTTTATTAGTTCGTTTTTTTTTTCCTACTGTATCCTCTCCCACTCCGAACATAAAAGAGTAATAAAATTAACGAGAGCTATGTGCTTTTCAGCGACAACGGGAGTAAATCATCCCTCCATCACTTTATTTTTTTCTAACCCGGGGAAAACTGCAGCTTTATGAAAGCAAAGTGTAGAATAACAATAAACATAATTTAAATGAGCGTAAACGGTTTTAATTACGCCAAGAAAACGTAACCACGAAAAAGCAATTAAACCCTCCCGGAATTAGGTCCACTCTCCTGTCTCTAATTATCCCAAAGTCTATTCAACTTTGGTAATAGGCTTAAATAATATTTTTCGTTAGCTTTAAATTTAACATTAATCTTGATAAATTCAAAACTGCGTTTGTTTAACTTACGGACACGGAAGAAATCTCCCGGGCCCGTAAAACCATTTTATACACTTTTTCTTTTCTTTTTTTTTTTTTCTTTTTTAAATAAGAATACTTGTTTAAAATATAGTGTGCTCTCCGGTTTTAATTTTCCAGAGGGAGCGCCCATGTTTAGCCCGTGGCCGGGGAGAGTCATTCTGTGGTTCTCCCGCTCGGGTTTATCACATGGCTTCAGGCATAAATCTTACTACGAAGCCTACTCCGCGTTACTACGTAGTAAAAACCTGAGACTGGAACCTTTTTTCCTCACCTTTGATTCGAATAATTCAAACCAGTCGGGCTTTTCTTTCTGGCGAAGGGTGTCGCAGGTGTCGTCGGGGGTTGGAGCCCTTGTTTTTATTCTGCTTTTTCCCCCATTACGATCCGCAACCGAAAATCCATTTTCGGAGCTTTCATGAGATGGGATGCGAAGTGCTTTTCCTGATGGATTTCTTTTCGATTGCCTTTTTTCTTTAGCCCATTTTTGTTATGTTTGCCCGCCGTTTATAGTTATGTTATCTATCGGAGGATCCGAATGTACAATAATGTAATGAATTATTCCATCTTTCACCGACGTATTTCATATCTGTTGACAATCACCGGTGAAAGTCGACATTCTCCAGCTTTCGGTGTTTCACTGGAGCATACATATAATTATTTATATGGTTGTATGTACGGTTATTTGTATGTCCGGATGTGTGCACGAGTGTATGGGTTTACGATTGTTTATTGTAATGGTAACGTTGACTTATTATTATACAGTATTATAGGTATTACGTTATACTTATTATTATATACAGTAGCGCTCATAAGTATTTAGACAATACAAAATTTTTCGTTTTCCACCCGTAAGAGTTACATACAAAGTGAAATTTCATTAAAATGCTTTACAACATTTATAAGTATAATATTAATTAAATAACAGAAGAAACAAAGAGTTTATCTATTCTATATTATCTATTAATAATAGAACTAAGTAAGAGTATTAAAGAAAAAGCAGAAGACTAAGAGGAATGTTATGTTTTGTATATTTTGTTATTTTAATGCGACAGATATATTATTAATAGTATTGAAAAGCAAATAATTACATAATAAAATCTGATAGTAAAATAATTAACTCAGAAACTATGTATTGAAGCTTTGTATTGTCAAAATACTTTTGAGCGCTACTGTATTTCTGTAAAAGGGCCTGATGTTTAATATTAAAAAAAAAATATTGTATCATGTAATTCCTTTTTGTAAAAAAATCAACATAGCTTAATAATAATGTAATATATAATAATATGATTTTGTCTCCATTTCGCCCGTGAGTATTAAAGGGTTAATGATAAAATCTTTTTAACTTACGGAGTTACATATACAACAAAAACATAACAAGTTACATAAAAACAAATAATAAATTACTGTTACTATTAATAAAAACAAATAAATATTACTTATTTATTATTAAAATTACTGTAATGGTGGTAAATTTACCGGTGATTATATTTATTATTCCAGAGGCTGTAAGCCTAAATACTGAAGAAAAATTGTATGTATAAATAAATATGTGCCCTATCAATTGAGTTAAATTGGAGAGGAAAAGAAAACAAATTGTAATGTGTATGGTTGTTTTGTCATTGTAATGTAAGTTTATGTGTTGCTGTGTTGAACGCTGGATTGAGCTTTCTCGACAGAGTTTTAGTTTAGTATATGTATTTAATCGGCAATGGATGGAAAAATTATAAATCCCTGGAATGGGATACAATGTAATGTAATATACTATATAATATTATACCGTGAATGAGCGAAATCGGAGAATGTCGACTTTCACCGGTGAATGTCAACAGATAGCCAATACAAATTCATTACATTGTTGTACAATCGGACTATCACAGACTGTCGATGTCCACATGTTACCGGTGTAAGTCAGAAATAAGGGTATTTAGATATACACCAAGCGACTGATAAAACTTACATTAAAATTACATCTTTACATTATATTATACCTTTTTTTTTTATTTATTTAAGGCCCAGAGACATCTTAGTTTATTTGAGGCCGTTTACATCACAATACAAATACAAGAAATAATACACAATACAGTCATAATATCCTGGTTTTTTTAGCCAGGAACATTATGATTTACATAAACAAACATACATTCATACCTCGCACGCACATACAAATAACCATACGTACGCAGACACATACATACATACAACCGTAAAAATAATTATATATTAGCGTGAATGACCGAAATAGGAGAATGTCGACTATCACCAGATACCAAATACATGGGTGAAAGATGGAATATACATAACATCTTTATATATTCGGGCAATCACAGATGAATGTCAAAGTCAGAAATAAGAGTATTTAGCAAACATCGGACACACATAAAGAGAGAGAAGCGCGACAAGGAGCAACCGGTCCTTATCACCGTTACGGCGACCGTTTCCTTAATCCCCTCCTGAGCGAAGCCTGCCGACAGTGTTTTATTTTTAAAACTTATCTTTAGGCCATTATTTAAGACTCCGTATGTTATTACCTGATTAGAGTATTCAGTAGCCACTTGTCTTAGTCGTTGTTTGTTATTCCGTGGTCAGTGTCGGATTAAGGGGATTATTCGTAATAGAAAGTTTTGACTGAACATGTGGGGATTGAGAGCTTTTTATCCCCCCGTTTTGGGTTATAATTAACGCTCGGCGAATGCCCCGGCCGTGAATTTAATCTCAGTTAGTTCTAAATCAAGGCTGGAGGATGGTCCTAAGCTCCTTAAGATTTATTCCAAAGATTTCGCTTTTGTTGGCAAACAAAGATGGATCCCCTGATGACCTCTTCTTCGCTAATAACCACTCGCGGGTTTAATCTCGCCAAATACGACGAGGTTTCCTCCCGCGACAAAAGGTGAGCCCTGCATCTCACCCCCTATTCCCGGCAATAAAATTTAATAAAGCGGACGGAAAATGAGAATGGGGATGATGTAGGCGAAAAATTCCCCCTCCCGTCAGCGCTAACAATCGCTGTAGGTATAATCAGGATGAGATCTTCGTCTCATCCTTCAGTCACGCATTTTCTCAAATCTCATTACAACCCCCACGTTTCTCATTTTTTTCATCCCCTCCCCGCGTATTGATTTTCCCGCCAATTTTTAAAATCTCTTCTAATCAATCTTCAAAGCGATTCGGGGGAAAAAAAAATAAAAATCCATCACCGTCTCATACACTTCAACAGGTGGAAGGAAAAAGGTTCTTTCAACAGCGAGGGAACCCTTATTTGGTGAAATTGAACAAGTGTCGACCCTTCACCCGATTTCACCCCACCGAGGCAACATAATCTCCGCGCTACCTTAAAAGACAGTCTCTCCCGTCTAAAAACACCCCCGGGGGCGGAAGTTAAACGTTTTTTCACCGCTCTTTCTTGCGATGCTTCCCACTTCCCCCTCCCTCCTCCCTCCCACCCTCTCCCCGCTTTTGTCCAAGGCCTTGAACGCTTTTGGGGAGGGAAACACACACGCGGAGGTACACAACGAGATGAGTAGAATTCGGAGGGTGTCTCATTGTGCTCTCGCGGAGTTTTTTCCCTTCAAAATTACCTGACCCTGGGTTACAGTCACGTTCGTGTGAGACTCTCCACCCCTCGCCCACCCCCTCCCCTTCACCGTTTGTGATGTAATTACTCGTTAGTGGCACTTCCTCCGACCCCCACTCGGAGGACCTCCACCCCCACAACCACTCCTGGCGGTGGCAAATCAAATTACGCTTTTTAACCTCATCCTCCCCCCCTTCCCCCACCCCCCGAAAAATAAGGTCTTCACTTATAATCTCCGAAACTCACCGAACGAAATCGCATCAATCATTTTGTTTTTTCTTATATTCGTTCACTCTGCGGTCGTCATAAGGTAAACACCGGCGTTAATTTAATCCCCCGAACGTCTGTTTTCATAAAAGTAAAACTAAACAAAACCAGGATTTATCTTCTCCTCCGTACAAGTGTTTTTTATTATCGCCTTTTCCTCCCCCTCCGCACCCCCCACCCCCCGATCTTCCTTTCTTGTCGACACCCTCAATATGCACCCTGCAGGGTGTCCGCAGGACCACGTTACGCTCTCGAACATATTGTCGTTTTCGGTTTCTCTTCCTAGTCGTCTTTCCGTCATTTTTTTTTCTTCTGTTCAGCTGTTCCGTTATTTTTAGTTCGGCTGCTGCCACGTTTCTCCTTCGCCATTGTCCTTCGGAACCTGAGGGCATTTTCACGAATGGGGAACGGTTGTGATCGATCCCAGTTGGAGGACATCACTGTCACGAATAGTGGGTGTTTCCAGAACTCTGCCTTTCTTCACGAAGGACTTGGGACTCTAAGCTTCGGTTTTTTTTCTCTCTCTCTCTCTTCTTTAAATACGCGAATCATTTCTGAGATTTTCATAAAACCGGAAAAACTCCCCCCGGTTTCTTTTTCCGGTTTGGTGAACTCGAAAATTCCGTAACAAGAGCTTGAGATAATCGAAAAGTAAACAAGTTTTATTTGTGAATTTTCTCACATAAGAGAATTTATTTGCGGGTGAGGGTGAGAGCACGCGGAGGGGGAGGGAAAAGATGGGGTTGAACGTGCGGGGAGCTCATCAGAACCTGAGAGCGCGAAATGTGCAATGTCGCGTTTACACAATCACCTACTTTGCACCGACCTTGAATGCAATCATTCGTTTTTTTTTTTATGTTGCTTCTTCTTTTTTTTCTTCTTCATTATCATTGTTGATGTTAACTCATTTGGAAAACGAGACTTTTGCTCCTGGAGTTGGTCTGTCATGATTATTTATGTGTAATGAACTAAACTGAAAGGGATGTCGGGCGCGGAATCCTTCCCACAGTCGCGTTCGTGCCACGTTTATTCTGCTTACACTTTCTTCATCCCCTTTTTTTTTTTGAACTGCACAACTCTTCCGACCGATCACTTCTTAAAAACTACACCCAAATTTTTTTTAGAAAGCCAATGGATGTGGAAAACCAGTGGAAAACCCCTCCAAAAGTGAACAATCCGGGATTTGTTCCCCGAGTGGAAAAGTCAGGGAAATCCCTCGAAAGGAGAAGAAAATTTCCTTTCCTTCGTTTCCGTTTTGACTGTTGATTGTTTTTAGGTTATTTGCCGGGGGTGAAAACTGAGAGAGAGAGAGAGAGATATTCATCCGACGATTTTGTTTACAAACATGCAAAACGAAACTTTTGTTTAATTTTCATCCCAAATTGAAAGCTGCCGAAAAGGGTTTTCTCGGGTTTCAACTAAATAAACTAATCTTCTTTCTCTTTTCCATCCTGACCCGAGGGGTAAAGAAGATTTTCAGAGGGAAAGAGATTTCTTAAATATATATATATACCCTCGACGGATGATTTTGTAATTTATTCCGACGGAATTTCAAAAGGTTTTCCGCATTCTGATATAATAATTCAGAATCCCCCTTCACACTATCATCCCTTTCGATTGACAAGAGACTTTCCCGAGACATCCGCACCTATTTTTTTATTAAATACAGATTTAAACGTTTAGGGGATGAATTGGAAATGACATTAGTGTGAGTTTAATATTCTTTCTCAAATATAAAACAGCTGAGGGAGTCATTAAAAAATTGAATTCTACAGGTTGAAATGAGAAGGGTGGCGGTGCATTCTTCATGGGTTACAAAAGGGTTACGCGTTTCACCCTCTATGAAAATGTCTCCCCATAAAATCTTCCGCTCCGGTGGAGACGAAAAACCTGTGAGTGCACACGAGGAAAACTCAAAAACCGAGAAACACTCTCTAAAAATTCGAGATCATCTCTAAACCCCTCGTTTGAAATTCATCCCTTCAAATAGGGGTTGACAAATGTTTCACCTAAAACAACACCTTTTAGGGTTGCTAAAAACATTCTCCTGTCCCGAACGGCTTTGCTTTTGTCGGAAGGCATTTCGCTAAGCCCACGGTTCGCCCCCGATCCGCCACCCCTTTTCACCCTCCCCCCCCTTCGCTATCTCCACCGGGACACGGTTAATTAATTTTCTCAATGACCTACGGACAATGGAGACGGTGTTATCGTGAGTCCCGGGTGTTGCCGATTAGGTTTCAGGTATTGGCATCGAAGTGTAATTCTCTCCTCGTAATCATTAACGAACGGTTTTATTCCCCCCCGGGGGAGAGTGTTACGGTGCGTTAGACGGAAAATAAGTCCGGAAAACATCAATAGGGGGTGTCGAGGGGGGGCGACAGTGTTGACACTGCGTGAAACGAAAAAAAGTCAACGTTTGGGTCACGTCCGCGACGAATCACACTCGAACGAGACGTTTCGTTTATTTTTTTTTATTTTATTGACCGAACGACAATGAGCTTTTAGAACACGATCAGAATAATGACGAATAATTACAAGTGATCAACAGGTATTATGTCTCTGCGGGCTCTTTCCAGACCGGGGAAACACGGCCACGAAATTATACTTAATCAATGTTGTTACGCCCTCCCCTTAAAAACTCCCGTTGACAGAGCTTTAAACGGGTGTTTCGCCATTTTGGGTTTTTGTTTCTTCGCCGCCATCTTTTCTGCTTCACTTAAACTGCTCATGTTAGATAATACTTCGTCAAATTAGCTCAAAAATGATCAAATTGTTCAGAGTATAATCATACATAAAATGCCAAAAGTCCTCAAAATCCGGAGGTCAGAGGTCAAAAAAATTAGTTTTTCGCCATTTTCAGGACAAACGGTAGGTTTTATCGCAAAAATAGCTCAGACAAAAATTGTAGAGGATAAAATTATCTACAAAAAATGTATCTATACTTTTCTTCCTCAGAGTCACCGTTTCTGAGATACAACGATTCAAAAAGTTGGACGACACATTTGTGGCCATTTTTAATATGGCAACTTTTGCGGGTCAATTTTACCCACTCAGGATGGTTCCTCTAAAATGAAACCGGATGGGTTCGAACGCTTAAGAAGTGCCCTTTCAGACGAGAAAAAGTTGGAAAGAAATCGGATTCGACAATATTTTGATATTTGAAGCCTGGAAAAAATGGGGTGAAAATGGCTAAAATGGCGATTTATCTACAATTTTGAACTCCCATAGCGTCCGAAGTTTTGATGATAGAAACGGCAAATATGGCTCATTTTAAAGCCCTAATGATGCTCTTTTACTGTACATAGTCTGGTCGAAATTGGTCGCTTTGAAAAAAAATTATGGAGCCTTGAAAATTGAACACGTTTTTATGGGCAATTTTTACAACTCATTCAACTTTTTGAATCGTCATATCTCAGAAACGGTTGCTCTTAGGAAAAAAAAGTACTGATACATATTTTGTAGATAATTTTATTCTCTACAATTTATGTCTGAGCTATTTTTACGATAAAACTCACCGTTTTGCTGAAAATGGCGAAAAACTGAGTTTTTGAATCTTTGACATTTTATATATAATTTTACTCCGAACAATTTGACCAAGTTTGGGCTTCTTAATAAATTTATGTAGTCTTGAATGTCTAATTTGAGTGGTCAAATAAATTTCCAATTGTTTTATTTCGGTCCTGAGAATCCTTCACGATTAAGCGAAGAGACGACCGAACGTCATCATGGAAAATTTCCTACTTTAAAAGTGGCTAATTAATTATCAGCCACGAGTTCCATCGGAAGCACATTCAGTGGCGAGTTCTGGAAATCGTTGGAACTGTTTCCCGTGGAAAAACGGGGAAATGCTCCCGATCGAAATAAATTAAACCGGAAAAGTAATAACGCCTTGAGGTTTACTACGGGAAGATTACCGTTCATCAAGTTAACGAATAACGCTTCACATTAATATCACATTCTGATTACTGCCACAAAAAAAGAAACGTAAACAAATACAACAACAAAAAAAAAAGTTGTAACGGAGTTGCCCCGGGAGAAAAATGGCTCAAATCGACCTCTGACATTTAAGAATCAGTAAAACGAAACGAGGTGAGAGGGCAACTCAACTGGGTTTTGAATCTGAGCTGCACCGGGCGGACTCCGATTTTACACGAATCATGACTGGTATATAATCAAGAAAGTGTCCGTTTACATTCGCTACGTGAGCGTCTTTTATCTGCATCTTGAGAGGATGATTTACGTGGCACGCGAGGAACGGGGGAGGACTCGTTGATGTGTTTCTATCGCGGGGGTTGACATTCGCAGCCCCTCCCGACATTAAAAACTAAGCGAAATTATAATTCGAAATGGGTCGGAAACGATGCACCCATGCGGAAGATTTTTTCCTCCTCTTTGGTCATTTTTCACCCCTTTAATAAGAGTGAAATATGAAAATCAATAAGTGTTCCCTCATTTTCGAAAAAAAATTAGTTTATCTTCAAAGAAAAAAAATACATAATTCGATATGGAAGATGAATTTTTTTCCTTTTTAATATTACCGAAATTCACATAAAGTACGGGTGAGGGGTTTTTTTTTATTGTTCTTTTACTTGAAGGGGTTGAAGGGAAAATATAAAAAACGATCATTGTCCGTCGAGTGTGGCCAGTGCACCGATTAGAAACGAGCCATTTCACAATGAGTGGCTTCTCTCCCATTTGGTAAATTGAGGGGTTGGCGTTATGACCATTTCTCCCAGTTTTAAATCAACCCCCGGGGTTGTTTTTCCCGTTGAAGGGTTGCGAAAATAAGAAAATGACTTTGGGAAATAAAAAGTTAGCTCTTTTCTCCCTCTTTCCCTATCCCGTTTATGGGTTTTAATTTATATTTATTATACTGCCCCTGGAAATTAGAGCCAATTCGGGGTTGATCTTTGTCGAGAAGGGGTGGGGGACCTCCGAGAAGGTTTACTGACACATTCTTTTCCCCCGCCTTTTGCTCCTCTTCATTTCCTTTCGCGGAAACGAAATCCCCCGTATTTTTATAATTTTTTAACACTAGAACGACCTTACGGGTCATTTTTGACCCCCCATTCCGTTACCCCCCGACTAATTTTCTTCAAATTTGGTGAGTTTTCGTCTCTTTTTTGCGCAGTTTTGTGAAGGAATTTTTTTAAAAATCCAAAGGGGAGCCGATAAAAATTTGAATACACCTAGAAAGGCCGGAGGGGTCACTTTTGGTCACGGGCCATTTTTATTAAACGGTTTTATTTAACTTGGTTTTCGTGTCTGTCTGCCTGTCTGTTTGTCTATCTATCTATCTGTCTGTCTGTCTGTCTGTCTATCTATCTATCTATCTCTCTGTCTGTCTCTCTGTCTGTGTCCCTGTCTGTCTGTCTGTCTGTGCATTCTATCTGTCTGTGTGTCTCGTCTTGCTCTTTGCCCGTATGTCTGTCTATCTATCTGTCTATCTGTCTGTCTGTCTGTCTGTCTGTCTGTCTGTCTATCTATCTGTCTGTCTGTCTGTCTGTTGATGTGTCTGCGTCTGTCATATGTCTGTCTGTCTGTCTATCTATCTGTGTGTCTGTCTGTCTGTCTGTGTGTTGGTCTATCCATCTATTTATCTGTCTGTTTGTCTATCTATCTATTTATCTGTCTCTTTGTCTGTCTATCTGTCTGTCTGTCTGCAAAGACCGAGAATCAAAACTTTGAGGCGAAATTTGACCCGTTTCCCTCGGACCGATTTCTTTCAAATTTTGCACAGGCATGCGTTTCGTTTTGGTTGACAATACAAATTTCTGGAATTATTTTTTAAATTCTTGGTGCGCAGGTCCGAAAAGTATAGAAAAGTAATAAAGAAAATTCAAAAAGCCTAAAAAATTGGTCAACTTACGATTCCTTACAAGGAGATAACCTTATCTCAGGCCGATAAATGAGCGCATTGGAAATATATTCTGCTATCACTCTTTACAACAATCATACTCAGATAATAAAACAATTGTATAGTTATACAGTACAAAAACTGTACAGGTTACAGAACGTGTAATAACGCCCCACGGTTTTATAAATTAAAATTAAACGAAAAAAATTGATCACAAATTATTTCTTAACTTTATACTGCACTTGAAATAAAACCGTTCAACTTTAAAAATATTTTTTTAATTTTTTTTATGCTGAAGAGGAAAATGAAGATGTCATGGAAGCAGTAGATGTAACTTCTGATGGTTTGAGGCGAATACACCTCAAAGGTATCCCGGGACCAACAGCCTACACTAAATTATGTAAAGATAATTATGTAAATCTTCTGAGGACTGATATAAAATGTAAAAAAGTAGTTTGTCGTTCCTGTGCCAGATTTATTGAAAAAAAACCATAGTAATTTGTAAAAACTGTTAAAATACAAAGTAAATGTCATTTTTATTTTAATTTCGGGTTTTTAAAAGTTATTTATGAGTATTTCCTGATAAAATCATTCGGCATTAATAAAACCGTTTAATAAATAAATAATAAAAACTACAGAAATTTGCAAGAAAAGAAGTGTTTTTAGGCTGTGGGTCAAAACTGACACCTCCGGTCTTTCCAGGTAGTTCGATTGTAGTGTTAAATACAAAAAAATAGTTAATTTTCCGATATCCACGCAATGAAATCTCATCCCCTTTTTCAGTAACTGCCACCTATGAAAAAACTCATCCGGGGGATGAAATCGTATGCACTAATGGCGGTGCATTGAGCATGAAATGGCGACCGGCCAACAATCGCAAAATAAAAATTTCAACCCCTCCACTCCTTCGCTTTTTGTGCAAAAAAGAACCGGATCCGTGAGGGCATGAAAAGTCTTCAAAAAAAAAAAAAAATCACAAAGCTTTCAATTACAAAAATAAAATTACGAGCTCACTGTTACGCAAGGATGCCGCACAAAAGTTTTCGCATTTTTGCGCCTCTCCCCCCCCTCCCGACCTCACAAAAAAAAATTATTT
Organism: Brueelia nebulosa; assembly: GCA_028293925.1. Classification (NCBI taxonomy): domain Eukaryota; kingdom Metazoa; phylum Arthropoda; class Insecta; order Psocodea; family Philopteridae; genus Brueelia; species Brueelia nebulosa. The sequence goes on from JAQIBA010000399.1 coordinate 29,071, forward strand.
TTCATATTAAGCCTCTATTAAAAAGTTCAAAAACCGTTTTCATCCGGCTTCCTATATTTCAAAAAGCGAAAAATTAGTTTTTTTTCCCCCCCCCCCCCCACTTTTCCGCGGCGCACACATTACCGTTACACTCATTTGGGTTCGACAACGGCGGAATTAAAGAAACAATGGGAAATGATTTTTTATACCCGAGAAGGGATGGAAAGTAATTACACCGACATTAACGAATCCTTTTTGACTTTTCTCTCATTTCCATGGCGTACAGGAAGCTTTCCGAATCTGCTGAAAAAGCTTAAAAATCCACATGTAGTTAAGGTGGTTTTATTTTGCTGACCCTCTTTTCATATTCGATATAAAGAGAGCTATCCTCAATTAGGGCATTCTTTTGGAAAATAAAATTTTTCGAACTTTTATTTGTAGTTAAGCGACGAGTCTACTGAAGCAATCGATGAAAATCATTAATCAGAGTGATGAATTATGTCTTTTCCAGTTATGAAAGCAACGTTTTGCGGTTGTCTTAAGCGGGGGAGTGACAGGGAATAATCCCGAAATCCGTTTGAGAGAAGAAAAACAAAAACAAAAGCCTTTTTACCTTCTGTTTCCTCCCCCCCACCACTCGGGGGTAAGTCTCCGGCAATCTTTCAACGTCATCCGCCATTTTGTGCCACCTTCCATTATCTGTAACAATTAACGGAATTAATCAATTAATCAGATAAAACAATTTATAACCATTTACCGACCGCCCAACCCCTTTCGGACGTCAGCAGTAAATTTCTTTTTCTTCGTGACAAATCCATCTAATCTGTTAAGCAATAAAAATGGATTTCCCTGCCACGGGGGCGATGTTAGCACTAACACTACCCGAAGTGACATCGGCACCCCTCATCATCACCTAAATGAGTATAAGCAAACCCTCACCATCGTTAAGACCACTCCTCTTGTTTCTTCGCCACATAAATTAGTTCGAACCTGAATACGAAAAAAAAAAAACTAAATTAGTTTTTCTTAGAAAAGAACGAAAGAAGAAAATCAGGTTTTCTCGCTATCGAAGGAAACAACGGAAATGGCGCACTTTCGGCCAATCTCGATGAGATCTAAGGTCTAAAGAAAAAAAAAACTTTTGCTGCCAAACCTACGCGATTTAGAAACTTTTTACGATGTTCTAATTGTTTTTTTTTCTCTAATTAACGATTTATTAAAATACGTGGGATGGAAAAACGCAATGCACGGAAATAAAAATGTAAAAGTCAGCGTGAGGCGTACATTACATAATATTTAGTCGAACGTGGAAAGCGGTCTCAGTTAGGTACATTCATTGAGGAGGTGAAGTCGTCTGGATTAGGTCCGTCCAGGGATGAAAGAACTCTGCAATAGACCAATGAACCCGAGACCAATTTAATCTTTAGAGTCGACTACTGTAGTTACGATGAACAACGGCTTCTGAAGTTGCGCAGTTTATGGAACCACAAATCGCCCCGGGGGGACATAACCTTGAATTGGCGCACGCGCTCGAAATCTACCATATAATGTGCATCAGACATGTACTTCTTGGCGGGTATCTCTTTTTCTCTCCTCGAGGAAGGGTCCGCCCCCCCGTGTTCAACCCAGGAGTCTTCTTTTAAATGCACCAGACCGATTTTTTGCAAAGAAACATGACGTTTCAAGGACTTTCCATCTCCCGGGTCCCCTCCAGACCGTTCCCGGTTTGCTTCCTCCAAGGGAAATAAACTTCACGGGTTCCCGTGAATTATGTCTGAGTCTGGTCGGTTGGCACTGTGCCGAGACGCGGACAAAGCGAAAGGTTCCAAGGACAGAGGGTGGGTGGGGGAATCATTCAGTTTTCCCTCACCTTGAGCCAGTCGAAGGGAAAGCTGACACAAAAGGAGGAGGAACACGTCTGGTTAGGTGCGGAGTGATCGCGTTCTCCTCGAGAGAGCGATAATCAAGGGGCGGGGTCAGGGGTCAAAGATAAACGTTCATTTTATGTATTAATGCGTCGCGATTAATATAGGGAGCTGTCCCCCAGTGTTTCGGGGTGAATGCACCCCCGGAGGAATGAATCTCCGTCCGAAACCCCACGTGCTAAATGACCATAACCTTAACCGGAACATCGGCCCATAGCACATGTTGTCATTCCATTGTGTCCGTTTCAAAGTAACCCTTATGGGGGATGATTTATGTTGTTTTAAATTAACTGCCCTTCGCTGTTTCGCTTTTAAAAACCTACGAAAGCTTTCTTCTCCCTAAACTTATTCCTCCATCCCTTCTTTCTCTCCCCGGGAATCCCTTTCCAGTCTTTAAAAATTTCTCCTCGGAATTATTAATACATCGTGTTTGATTCTCCACGGAGGGGTTGAATTTGTTTTTTTGTTTTTAATGAAATGTAGACATTTTTCATTTTTTTTTGACAACTT
>JAQIBA010000400.1:0-16003 GCA_028293925.1 Brueelia nebulosa
AGTGAACCATTTTGGGGTTGTTCGCCGGGAAATTCTCATTTTGGATCAACGCCGAAGCTGTAAAATATTTTGCAAAAGAAAACCCGAGAGGGAAACCTCCCGAAGGAAGAGGTCACGAGCCTGAAGGACTCCTTGCAGAGCATTTTCAAATTCGTGAAAGGGTTGAAGCTCAAACAGTCATTTCGGCTTGTGTAATATGAACTGGACATAACCGCCAGTTTCCATCCCCCGAAAACAAAATGAGACCTTTTATTTAAAGGATCCGATCACTTCCAACCCTTTTTTTCCATCCCCATTTGGAGCTTTTTAACTTTTCACCCCGGAAACAAATTTGGGTAGAGAAGATTCCCGCAGACAAAAAGTCGTAGAGGGTTATCTCCCACAAAACTGAGAATTTGAAATCCGACAAAATATTTGGACATTTGCTTTTTAAATGGTGACGACACAATTCGCATTAATTTTTTGACAACAAAAGGAAGAAAGCTCCTCTTTGTTGTTGTTCCTCTCTTTTAAGAAAAGAATGAGAATCTAATATTTATTCGTGTTTGAATTGAATGAATTAAGTGCAATTGTCACTATGTTTCCAGGCGACGGCTTTTAATGAACTCGAATAACTCAATTAACCCTTTGGGGGTTTTCATGGCGGTGCAATCGGTGGAGAAAAAGTGTGTGAAAATGTTTTCGGTTAAACATGTACAGTCACAATGTACAAATAAATAAAATTTTATAATATACGTTTATATGGAAAGATTATTATAGAAAGATTATATTATTATAATATTATAAATATTATATAATAAATAATTTATTATAATTATATAACTTTATATATTATAATTATATTATATAATATTTAATTATATATTATTATAAAGATTATAGATATTATTATAGAAGATTATTTATAGAAAGAGATTTTGTCAAAACCCTTTTCTATAAATAATTATATTAATTAACTCCCCAATTTTATTTTAGAATACTGTATATAGGATTCTTAAGGAAATGTATATTTGTTTATACATATAAACGTATATTATAAAATTTTATTGCTAAGGAAAGTTAATTTTTTTAATTAATGAAATTCACTGCCGAAAGTCTTAACCCTTTTAGGTCAAATATAAGCATTGTCATAATTTGCCAATTTTAATTCTTTGGAAAATTAAAAGAAAGTAATAATTTGACCTTCTGAAAAGGTCACTAATTTTTCCATAACCAACGACAAATATTACAAACTGTTAAGGAGAAGTATGCCTTTGTTTATCCGTTCAAAGGAATTCAAAGGAACACATTTTTTGCAGCCAATTCTTTTGCTTTCGAATTCGAAACATTCACTTCAATTATTTCGCTCTCTTTTAAATGTGAGTTTTCCGAATGCTGAACAAAGGAATTAAGTTTCCCGTTTGAGTTTTAATTTCTTTGAAGCTGCGGATTTGACACTTTTCAAAGGTTTCGAAGAGTCTCGAAAGCTCTGCTCGAGATTTGTGACTATTTATGGTTTTTTTTTTCATTTCTCAAAATGCACTTTTTATTGATACCCGTCACTGAAATTAATCGCTTATTTTGAAAGAGGTAAAGCAATGTATATGTGGGTCTCGCTATGAAATTCTATTTCGGGTTAATTTCACCAAGTCGCGTGAAAAAGGGCGAAAGGTCGAAGGTATAAATCTTAATTTCTCGACTGCGAGCGAGGGAGACAACAGGAAAATTGCATCAAAAAACCACCGCCTGTGGGAATTCAGGCACAAGTTTCCTATCGAGAGATTTCGATCGAAAATGAAGATTCCCAAGAATCCACCTGAGAGTTGGCCCGGCTAACAATTTACTGCACTTTGGGGGCTTAAATTAGTTGGGGAACTTTTTTCTCCTGTTATGGAAAAGTCCCCTTTAGAGGATATCGCTGTCGCAGCAAGAAAGCCTTTCTAAGGTCTCTCCCGGTCTCCTCTTTCAATAACCTCTCATTCCCCTGGGCATTCACACTTAACAAAATATTTCACTCACCCGCGATTAATATTAGTTCTCAAGAAAGCAAATTTATATTTTGATTCTCTCACCTGTCGAAAGTGTATAATTTATAACTGTATATTTACACTTTGTGATTCAGACTATCGGTGTTCCCCTCAGCCTCTGCATAGGATATTTCAGACACTTTGAAGACATAAGGGCGGGTTAACCCATTGAGTGGCAGACATATTTAGTGAGTGTTACCTTGGGTGCCGAGGTTTTTTATCGAAGAATACATGAAAGTTTACAAAATATAATTATATACAATATTGTAATGGCATTTACTCCAATTTTTATTAAAATAAAAACACTACGAGATATCTCGTCGCCGTATTTCTGTATCAAATTACTGTACCATGAAATACGAGATACCTCGTGGCTGAATTTCTGTCTGAATTTACTGTATCAAAAATTACAGTACGAGATATCTCGTGGCTGAATTTCTGTCATCAAATTACTGTATCAAAAATTACAGTACGAGATATCTCGTAGATGAATTTCTGTATAAAATTACTGTATAAAAAATTACAGTACGAGATATTTCGTAGATGAATTTCTGTATAAAATTACTGTATTGAAAATTACAATATGAGATATCTCATAGATGAATTTCTGGCCGAAATTACTGTATCAAAAATTACAGTAGGAAGATATCTCGTGGATGAATTTCTGTCTGAAATTACTGTATAGAAAATTCCACTACGAGATATCTCGTAGCTAGTCGACTCAGTGGATTAATTGGAAAGAAAAGAATATTCACACCTCTAAATATAATAATAAATAAACGAGTGAGAATTAAAAGAGCCCATTGCTGATGATGGGAAGTAATGTTTATGAGGGAAATAGAGATGTCTTTGTGTACGTTACTGTAAAAATGTTTTTATTCGTCTGTACAATAGTAATTTCATGCGGTGAAATCAGTTATGTGATTTTGGCCTTTTGTGTGTGTCTCTTTTATGTGCTATTAATTTTGCTTCCTTGACAAAATCACGCCCCCTAAAATTATCTTTCCCCGCTTATGTATGTTTAATCTGATTCTTTGATTTACAGCCGAAATGAGCAAATCTTTGCCCTCAGTGCAAATATCGCCGAGGAAATAATGAACACAAGTGCATAATGACCACTTAAATTACGCGATAGAGCCAATGGCGTTTATAAATCTATAATGAAAAGTTATTTCGAGGCTCGAATCTCTCCCCGAATGGCGGAGAGAAATTATTAAATGAAATTAATTTAGTTCTTTTTATGAAAGGAAAACCTCTCCCTTAAATACACCAAAATATTATTAAGAAGAAGAAGAAGAAGAAGAAAGAGAAAATGCTTTGGATAGACATCGGAATGTGAATAAACAATATTTTTCCAAGTTGCTACGGGAGAATTTCTATCTTGTTTGAATTTTTATTAAAAGCATTTGGTCGGGAAATTGTTTGAATGCTTTCGCTGTCAAGAAAAAAGACTAAGGAGGGAGTGAAAGGGGTGAGAAAGTGAGAAGGATCGGGGGCGGTTTGAGAAAGCGCTGAAAGGAAAGGGGTTTGCCTTTCCACCCACAAAAGGACGCAGATTTGACTCATCGGCGTTCCTCCCAAACCAACACTAATGTTTGGGCACAAGACAAAACCTTTCTTTAATTACTTTAATCATTATGAATAATTAAAAAGAAAGTTTTTAAATTAGCAGATAAACATTAACTCTTCCACGTTTTAAAAAAAGTTAAATTTTGACAACTGACAGTTTCATCGGTTTGGTAAATTCCTCCTGTATATGTTTGCTACAAAAAGTTATGAATAATTTATAAGGAGATATTTTGAAGTGAAAAAAAATGATTCATGCCGTTTATACTCTTTTATATATTTATCTTATCTTCATCTACTGTTAACGGTGATGTACGATGGAAAGTGCGGTATTACTTTTATCTCCAACCCCTTAATTACTACTTTACGGATTGAATAGCTTCTCTTTTCACTTCCGTAGCTTTGTTTGTTAGCCCTCACTGATGAGACCCCTTTCGAAGGGTTTTATGGAAAGGGTTAAAGGGTTAAATATTATTTAACGCCCGAGGAAGGAATCGGTGGGCAGTGGTTAGTAGATGAGGAGTAGAAATTATGAGGAGACTTTGTAAGCACTTTTAGAAAAAGTTTTATGGATTTTAGAGGCTACGAAATAATACCCATTAAATATAAATTTAATTAATAATTCCACAAAGCCTCGTTTCGCCCCAAATTAAATTAAACTATGCGAAAATTAAAAAGAATACGTCAATGGCGAAACCAATTTGTGTTTTGTATTCCTCACGCGGAGTTTAACACTCGTTAGCACTTTTGGCACTAAAACACCACCAAATTCTTCTGTGAAGAACAGAAACTCGACTGAGTTTGTCGCAGAATTGAAAATAGTATTATGCATTCGTCCTTCGTTTTAATCTCGCAAACATCCGATAACTTCAGTGTTTTTCACCGATAACCCTTTCCAATAAACGTTTCCGATTCCTTGTGAAGTTATCATTTTCTTAACTGGTAAGGGTTGACTAACCGACTTCAGAGGGTTGTGAGTTTTTTTCGCCCCTGGGTGGACGTCCTTAAAAAATAGTCGCTTCCTCGGAATTTTTCAATTTCAGATTTTTATGATTTAATCGCTTTGTTAAATTTTCTTCGGGGCTTTTCCATCTCTTAAGCCAACTTTGACCTTTTTTTGTTTTACCTTTGAGTAATTTTTCATGAAAGGTTTTTCCTCAAGGTGAGGAGGTTCGAGGCCTTCCTGACCTCCATCCAATTTCTCCTTTCTCGGCATTGTCTTCTATAAAAGAGGAATTAGTTTTGTGTTTGGCTCAGTCTGTGCGTTTAAACGTTTCCTTCCTGTGAAACAGGTCTGAAAGGCTCACAAGTAAAGGAACAAAACCTTTTCTTGTTGGAAATTTATCAAAGAACAGAAGAGGAAGCTGCAGCTGAAACTGATATAGGGAAATGAATGACGGAAAGGGTCTGCGTTCCGGCTGAAGCCCTGTCAGGGCTGATGTGCTGATTGCGATGCCTTTGATTAATAAATTAAGCCCCTCCGTCTTCTTCGAGCTATTTCCCACCCTCCTCCCTCTCCCCCGATCAGGTTTACCCTCCCCTCTTTGCATGGATGCGTCACTCAGTGTCGGCAATAGTTGTTCGAGTTTTTGACGGAGGAATCTTTTATAGTTTATTAAGATCTTAATTAAGTAACATTTTATAAGTTTTAACGTTTGAATGCGTTTTATACTTTTTATACGTTTTAATGTAAGGAGACTTTTATGATAAAGAGCAGTGCTGAAGGAACTGCACCACATCAAATTTCGAAAAGAGAATTGAAAAGTTGGTCGAATCGATTTCGATTCCCTGAAAAGTTTCTTTTAAAAATTAATGTAATAATTTAAAGACAGCTTTTTTAATTTCCGGTGGGACTTTATCTGTATAGAAAATAAGGAAAAATGCTGGCAAAGGTTCAAAGTCAATAAGAACTGCATTGTTCTGAATTTAAAAAAAAAGAAAAAAAAACCAAATTTCCAAAAGTGAAAGCTGTTTTCTCTATTGACGATCGTCCTGCGGGAAACGAAGGCAAAACCTTAGAAAGAGCTTTCGAAAGCTCCCGTAGTCGGTAATGTGAATGAAATTGGAAAAACACGTATTTATTTGTGATGGAGGAAGAAGAGGCACCATCGAAATGAAAAGCCGGAGGTCTCGATGATTCCCTTTATTATTTTCATAATAATTTGGTGAAACGAAAAGTTTGATAAAATTCCCTTTTGGACAAAAAAATCATTTTGCCAAGAATGAAAGAAGAAATCACTTCACTAATGAAAACAAAAGATTTTTAAGCTCCCACAAAAAGCCCAAAGTTCTGTTCCTCATTCAAATTAAAATTTATCAGCCTTCTTAATTGTTTGTTAATTCTCTCTCACTTCCCTCCCCTCCCCTCCCCTCTCTCTCTCTCTCTCTCTCTCTCTCGAATCACATCCGGCCCTTAATTATTTCCCTCTTCCAGGCCAATTTCAAAGAGATACTTGTGGACTTCTCCGAAATGAGAAAAAGTTAAAAGGAACTGACAGGCTGGAGCGCGATTATCGTCTGCTCCGGGAAGGGAATTGTCCGAGGCGTGCTAGGGCTAGACATGGGCGAGAGGGTCTTCTTACAAGGGCACCCTTCGCCAATCAGAACTTAAACTTTGTTCATGGCTTCGACACGTCAGCTGCCCTCAGCCTTTACTTCCATTTTTTTTTAAATCTTTTTGCAGAAAAAGTGAAATCGGATTATAAATGAGCCAGCAGTGACGCTCACTCCGCCGCCTTCTATAAATGAGACTCTCGAAACGACTTTTCCGTTTAAAGTTTTCCCTCATGGGAGCTGTTGGGAAATTTTATTTTGTGAACATTTTTGGGACCCCAAACGCCTCACATTCGGAAGAAGGGTTGATTATGTCAACACTCCCTAAAATTCCCTTACTAAAAAAAAGACGATTTATTAAATACGTATATTTCTCCATATATATTATCAGTAATTAGTAAAAAAATTATAATAAATTATACCACTGCTTTATGAGAAATGCCCACTTCAGTTTTGCTAATTTTGGCTTTTAACCCATTGAGACAAATTTAGACTGTATTGCCCTGGGTGACGAGATTTTATTTTAAAGAATACAAAATTTAATTACATTAAGTTTCCCATCACAAAATTGTAATGAAATTTACTGCAATTTTTATTAAAATAAAAACACTACGAGATATGTCGTAACTGTACTTCTGTATCCAATTACTGTATGAAAAATTACAATACGAAATATCTCGTAGTCGTGTTCCTGTATAAAATTACTGTATCGAAAATTACAGTACGAGATATCTCATAAATGAATTTCTGTATAAAATTACTGTATCGAAAATTCACTACGAGATTCTCGTAGCTGAATTTCAGTACCACATTACTGTATCAAAAATTCCACTACGAGATATCTTGTAGTTGTGTTTCTGTATCAAATTACTGTATCGAAAATTACAGTAGGAAATATCTCATAGATGAATTTCTGTATAAAATTACTGTATCGAAAATTACAATGAGAGATATATCGTAGCTGAAATACTGTATCAAAAAGTACAGTACGAAATACCTCGTGGCTGAATTTCTGTATAAAATTACTGTACGTACTTAGTGCGAGATATCTCGTAGTTGGGACTCAATGGGTTATAATTAACATTTACGGTTTAATTTTCAGTTAGAGCTTTTCTGTCGATGCAGAATCTCCTGGAAAACCGTCTGTTCTGATAAAGGGCTTTCCACTAAGGAGTTTCTCAACCCCAAAAAGATTTGTCATATCAGTGATTCTCACACGTGAAATTCCGTTATACTTTGGCGGCATTTTCCAAATGGAAAAGGAATGGAAAGTCCGAGAAAGCAATCTCATCCTGACGACACTTCGCTATTGAATCTCTTGTGACATAAAAACGAGTTTAATCCGGCGGGGAGGGGTATTTGTTATGGCAGGGAACAACAACAGCTTGCCAAGTGAAATTATCTGGTCACTTGCCAGAACACTTACTCCCCAGTTTTCCCCTCCCCTCCCCTTTTTCATATCCAACCTCGGGTTTTCATTATCCGAACATTTCTTTTTTTTCTTTTTCTTCTTCTTCACACGATCAAATCCCGAGATTCTCACTAACTTCGCTAGGGGTGGAAAAAGGGCGGAGCGAGCGAGAAATTTTCCTCGAGGAGTGTTATTTTCTTGTGTGTGTTACTCGCGGAATATTAGGGGAACTCGATATGTCTCACCCCCTTTGAGGAAACGTGTGATTAAATTCCTGAGAGGCAATGATCATCACCTTTCCACAGTCAATGACACTTACGTGCAAGAAATGACGCCAGTCGAGAGTATAACTATGGGGGAGCGATAGGGGTTGAAAGAAATGAGACCGTTTTGCGAAACGGAGAGCTGACGCCACATATTTAAAGGGGAAAAGCAAAAAAGGTGTAAAAGTGAAAAATAATTAGGGACTCACCCCAATAAAAATTAATTGAAAAGAGAGAAAAGCTTTGGTGAAATAAATGAATTTGGGTTTTCCGAGGAAAATTTAAGTTGTACGGGAAGATGAAATGGAAAAGGAGGTCTTGAGGGCCGGACAAGGAATGAGGCGAAGGAAGAGGGAAATTAATAAAGACCTCAGTTAATGTGGTAATTGGAAGAGCTGGAAAACAAGACCCTAGAGGATTATTAATGAACCAGATCCCTAAATCAGTCTCCTCGCCGAAATTAGGAAAACACAATCAGAAATGAACCATTTTCCGGGAAATTTTCCTCACGTCGCAGCTTTTTTTTCACATTTTAAAATTGAAACGTATTTGGTCACAGTGGGCAAAGACAGCGAAAGGGTTTATTTATCAGGTTGACATTCCCGTGTCCTTTGCCGAGGCAAGTGACCTATAAATTAATTTTTTTTCGACACTTTCTCCCTCGTTGTATGACAAAGTGAAGCAGTGACATTTAGGGCAAGGCGTCTCGCTTAAGGGAAGAGGTTTTCCTCTCCTTCGAGGTTCAAAGGTCGAGGGCGTTCGGCCGAATCAAAAACAGTTGTTCATTAATTAATGACTCCGTTGTTTTTACAATGGGAAGTCGCTTCGGGCGAACGCGCGGTGACGCGACTAAATAATAAAAAAATATCTTTTCGGTTTTGCAATGTTTTCCGCGCGAGGAAACCATTAAACGAGGTCATGAGAGGAAAAATGACCGAAATTTAATCGAGTTTTCAAACGAACTTTTCCCGAACCCCTTCCCCCGGCGTCCGCTACAGGAAATGTACAATTTACACCATTTGCAGTTTCATTCGCCTCCGACTTACAAAGCTTTTCCCTCCATTTTTATTGTAACTTTTCCTCTTCCCTGATGAAACCGTGTCGTTTATCATTACAACCGTCACCGGAAATTAAATCCAGTTGATACCGGCAACTGGGAAAATATTGCCAATTTTATTACCGTAGAAATTAAAAGCAAAAAATGGAATAATAATATTATATGAGAGTGTTCCTTTAGAATGAGATTTTATTTCGGATGGGCCACGCTGTTCAGAATAAAACATCGGAAATTGGACCGGTTTTTCCTTTTGTATTTGAGCGGGTTTCCTCCCCCTCCCTCCCTCCTCCCGCTACCCCGTGTATTTGATAATTAGATACAAGTACCGTTGGGGATGAACCGATCAAATTACAACCTACAAAATCGGACCAAAGCTAATTGAAAACGTTTTCATTAACGATTTCTATATTAAATATCACTGCATAGGATTGTGTTAATGAAATGTTTGTCCATAATCTGCTTTTATCAATTCACGGAAATCATATTTGCTGACTTAAGTTTTACAGTTTTTTTTTTGAAAAAATGCAGTTGTTTCTGTAGTATAGAGTTGGTGTTAGTGTTGAAAGTCCATTATTTACTTCTTTCCGTTTCTAATTTATTTATTTGATTCCATTGCAGAGTTTATAAGAATTAGATTGTAAAATGTAAGTGAATGAAAATGGCGGCTCACTAACATGTTTAGCTTATGTGACTTTCATTCTTCGTTTCGCATAATTCACGGGAATCGAATCGCTATATGTTTCGATGTTCAATGCAAAGCTTTGAAACCAGGATCTTCAGCATTTTTCGAATTCCCATTGCAATATTTAAGCCAGAAAAATCAATTTCCTCAACATTTTCTAAACCTTTACTCGCGTTCTCCAAACCGAAAATGCTCTGTTTTTTTGGAATCTTAAATTGGAATTCTTTTTCTCTCTCAGTCACTTTTCCAGTATGTGAAATATTTCTATAAAAAAAAAAAACAAAACTTGTGTTTTTAAAAATTAATATTGTTCGAATAAGCCGAGTTTATATTCAGTGAAGAACAGTGAATGTAACTTTACTTCTTAAATTTGGTTCAAACCTCAGAGTATTTCCTCTGTCGGGTCGGGCACAAGGGGTTAATTCTTTTTTTTTTTTTTTAGGAATAAATAAGCGCTTTTCTTTTCGTTTAAGAAAAGAGTTAAGTAACATAAAAAAAGCGTTAAAGCCTTCTCATAACTCCTTTTGATATCACTTATCCGGGAGGAGAGGACTTTAAATGGGCTATTAAAAAGAGAAAGAAACCATTCAAACTTGTATTGTTAAGTCCCACCTCAATTTGAATAAAATGTCTTCGGTTATTTTATTAACTTGAATTTTTCCTTTTTTTTTTGTAATTTTCCCTCGCGTTTTTATATATTTTAATTTTATAATATATCATATCTTGAAGGGGAAATTTAGGGGGAATATGAGCTTCTGTTGTATATATCGAATTAAGAAATCATTTGGTAACAGTTTTCTGTGCGGGAAATTAAAAATGTTTTTTTTATTTATTTTTATTGATTTTTATTTATCTATCTATTGATAAAGTTTTTTGAATGTGATAGAAGTGAGAAAGGAAAGGCTGTGAAGGAGGAGCTAAAAGAAAATTGATACTTATTTTTATTTTTTGATTAATATTTTGTTCAGAATTTTATTTTTATACTTTTATATTTGTTTTACATTTATTTATTTTGTTCATTTACATTTGTGTTTTGTACTTATTTGCTTATTTATTTGTTAGCCACTAATTTATTTGTTATTTGTATTTATTGTCTTAATTTTTAGCCCACTTTATAGGCCCTCTGTGTTTATGTTATTTATTTAGTTTTATCTAATTTTAGTTTTGGTATTTTTGTTTGTGTTATTTATTTTTTTAGCCCACTTTACAGGCAGTCAGTGTTATTTATTTTCTTTTTAGACACTTTTTAGTGTCTATGTTATTTATTTTGCCCCCTTGTACAGGCCTTTGTGTTGATGTTATTCATTTAGTCTTAGTTTTATCATGTCAGTTTATTTTATTTATTTATTTAGCCCACTTCACAGGCTCTTGTGTTGATGCTATTTATGGAGGTTTATCTAGTTTTAGCTTTATCATTTGAGTTTGCGTTATTTATTTTTTGAGTCCCCTTTACAGGCCTCTCTGTGTTTATATCACTTATTTATTTGCAGAGCTGTAATTTAGTTTATATAGTAGATAACATAAGTGGAATTATACAGTGAATTGTATGTACAAGGTCTTGAGTGTAACTTCAAATGAAGTGTTATGTGCGCATAGGAAATGTATAAATCAAAAATAAAATAACGTTCCCTAAAGAAAAGGGTTCGAAACAGTGGAAGAGTTTGCCTTTTCCCAGAAAAAAATGAAACAGTTTTCGATTATTTTCACAATTTATTATAATACGCGGATGGATTGTCCTGTAAATATTTGTGAATGCATCCATCCGGAAAACACAGTTCTGAGTGGAAAGTTAAGAAGAAAAGTCAGCAAAACTCTCCCGAATTCATCCCCCCCCCCCCCCCCCCCCGCCGAGCCGCCCTCACCTCCAACATGGACGACTTTGGCTGCAGTCAGCATAAGAAACATCGGAGCCTCAGTTTAGTCAAAACGGGGAAAATCAATTATGAAAGCGATCACTTTTTGGACTTTGAGGAGAAGAGTTTCCACGAGGACTGATAACGAACAACAAGACTAAAGTTTACCCTAAAGAATTACCCTTCCCAAAGACAGGTCGTCTATTACCGTTAACATACGCTCTTTCTCTCCTTTCCCCCCTCACCCCTCCCCCACCCCTCACCCCCTTCTCCCGCTTTGCTTACTGACGAATTCGCTGTCGTGGTAATAGATTTAAGCTAACTACCTCCACTAATTAATTATTTCTCAATAACCGGTGTGCTTTTGATGTCCCAGTTATTTCGTGGGGGAGGATCGTCTGCTGAATCGCAGAAAATGGCGGCCGGCCACCGATTCTCAGTGAAATTAATACTGAAAGGAAAACCGGGAGAATGAAAAGGTCCGTTAAAAGCATAAAAACTGAATACGCAAAGATATTATTATTATTATTTTATCTTTTTAATAATCTTTTCTTTGGGAATTATAAAATATCCCACTCTAATCTATTAAAATATCTTTTTTATGTAAAGAGTTGTCTGCCGTCCCCACATTAGATAACATCTTTCCGGCTCTTCTTCTGTTGAAATTATTTATTTATCGATTACGCTTATTTACTTTATGTTTTTAATAATTTATAGGACTCTTAAGAAACTGTTTCTGAGTTTTCCCTAAAAGAGGAAATAAATAAGAGATTTTTAGTTCCATAAGTTCAGCTGCGATGGGTTTCCAGAATTTTCTGTGAGAGAAGTTCAGTTAAGGGTGAATGATCACTCAAATTGGGTCAAAAATGAGGGATGAAGTTACATAAATTCCTAAGAAGCTCAAACTTGGTCAAATTGTTCAGAGTTTACTTATACATAATGTCAAAAGTCATAAAAAATCCGATGTCGGGGGGTCAAAGGTCCAAAAAATTAGTTTTTCGCCATTTTCAGCAAAACCGTAAGTTTTATCGTAAAAATAGCTCAGACAAAAATTGTAGAGAATAAAATTATCTACAAAATATGTGGTAATACTTTTCTTCCTAAGAGTCACCGTTTCTGAGATATAACGATTCAAAAAGTAGGATGACATATTTGACATTGTGTTTGGTGGCCATTTTTAAAATGGCGACTTTGGCGGGTTAGTCACTCAAGATGGCTTCTCTATTCTTATAGGTTTATTTCTAAAATATTCGAAACAAAAATCTGTCGTCTGCTTCCACTCCCCTGTTCCCTTTGAACCGAATAAGGCAAATAATATGACATCTGATCTCTGAAAAGGAGTTTCAAATATCTGAGATTGTCTCTCTTTTTGTCGTATTTCCTTAAGAAGATGATAATAATAACAGTTCGGAGCTTTTTGAACTTTAAGGTTCAAATGTTCAAATGTGAATAAATTTTAATTATTTTTTTGTAATCCATTGTTTGTGGAAAGAAAAGAAGGGTCGAAGAAAGAAAAGGGGATAAAAACATTTGGTATTTTAACGTAATATTTAAAAAGAAAAAAAGACACACAGATATTTTTTGCTGAACTGTTTTCGTTCTTAGAGAAGACTTAACTCCTTTTATGAATGTAAAAGGCAGTGAAACAGAAGCGAAAACGGGGCATTCAACTGCACAAACACTGCTGAAACAGCATTAATCAATACGAACGCATCGAACTAATTAATCCCATGTTTTATTATAATTTTCATATGTTGATTCGGTTTAACTTACGGGAAAGTGTTGTCAAAGCACCGCCAAGAATTACATACAACCGAAATAACAACACAACACTTTGAGCGATCGCTTTCTCGAATGGTTCGGTCTGAGCACTGATTAGGCGAAAACCGAGTCGACGGAATGCGTATTGCTGTTGTCATCCGGTACGAATATAAACAGAAAACACTTCGTTGTCGAGTCTCTCATTTCATTGTAAACAAAAGCTTTTATGTTGTCTTTTCTTAGTCATTTTTTAGAAATGCGGTGTCGGCGCCATTGTTTTGATTTTTTTAACGGTTTTATTAAACGGTTTATAAACGGTTTTTTTTCGAACTTGGTTTTCCTGTCTGTCAGTCTGTCTGTCATTCTTTCTTTCTTTCTTTTCTTTCTGTCTGTCTGTCTGTCTTTTTTCTTTCTTTCTGTCTGTCTGTCTTTTTTCTTTATTTCTTTCTTTCTTTTTGTCTGTCTGTCTGTCTTTCTTTTGTCTTTATTTCTGTCTGTCCGTCATTCTTTCTGTCTTTCTTTTTTCTTTCTTTCTGTCTGTCTGTTTGTCTTTCTTTTTTCTATCTTTCTGTCTGTCTGTTTGTCTTTCTTTTTTCTTTCTTTCTGTCTGTCTGTCTGTCTTTCTTTTGTCTTTCTGTCTGTCTGTCTTTCTTTTGTCTTTATTTCTGTCTGTCCGTCATTCTTTCTGTCTTTCTTTTTTCTTTCTTTCTGTCTGTCTGTTTGTCTTTCTTTTTTTCTTTCTTTCTGTCTGTCTGTTTGTCTTTCTTTTGTCTTTCTGTCTTTCTGTCTTTCTTTTGTCTTTATTTCTGTCTGTCCGTCATTCTTTCTGTCTTTCTGTCTTTCTTTCTTTCTGTCTGTATGTCTGTCTGTTTGTGTGTCTGTGTGCCTTTCTGTCTGTCTGTCTGTACTCTCTGTCTGTCTGCCTTTCTTTCTGTCTGTTTGTCTGTCTCTCTGTCTGTCTGTCTTTCTTTCTGTCTGTCTGTCTTTCTTTCTGTCTATCTGTCTGTCTGCAAAGACCGAGAATCAAAACTTTGAAGCGAAATTTGACCCGTTTCCCTCGAACCGTTTTCTTTCCAATTTGGCCCACACTTTCATTTTGGTGGCGAATTCAAATTTCTGCCATTACTTTTTAAAGTAATGCTCAGGTAAAAATAACAGAAATTCTCAAAATATAATCAATTGTATTATCGGCCCACGGTTTTACGGGCAAAAAAATTGGTCTTTTTCTTCATTTTTCCCTATGAATAATGTTGTTTTAGTGCAATTTAGGATTAACGGACTATTCAATTTCAAATTTTCCGTCCCGAACTGTTTTTGTGCATTTTCCTTTGTCACCCATGTATTTATTTATACTCTTGCATCAGATATTATTTTTTTTAATTTTTACTGCACTTGGAATAAAACCGTTTTACTTTAAAAACTATATAAAAAATTTTTTTATTATTTAATTTTTTATTTCGTGTAAAAAATTAAATTATATTTTTATTAATTTTTTATTTATTTTTATTATTAATTTTTTATTACGGCTCAGCTATCGTTTTTCTGAAGTTTTGACAAAATTATTTGCAGAATTTAGGAGAAATAAAATGAAAGTAAAGGAAAAGTGTTGCAGAATGCAGAAAGAGAGAAAGAGAGAGAGAGAGAGAGAGAGAGAGAGAGAGAGAGAGAGAGAGAGATATTTTCTTGTAATTTCCTTCCTTTTCATAAGTTTTCAATGGAAATCGGCCGTTTGAAGATCCCTCGAATGAGAGAAAATTTTTAATCTCCCAAATGAAGAATTTATTCAGCGGAAGGCTGAAGAAAATGAGGAAGTCTTTCACCTCGTATCCCTTATTAATCAGTAGTCCGCAGGCCTTGGCCCTAAGTAACTCTGCCTTTCAAAGGCTTAATCCCCTTCTGCGCACTAATTTGAATAACGACTTATAATTACTATTTTACGAGTTCTTCAAAGGAGTTGGCCCAAGAAAGAGGGAGTCGTGGCAACGTCTTCCTTACTCAGACTTCCCTATGAAAAACCAAACTTTTTCAACAGTTTTCTTCGGTTATCTTATAAAAGAGGATAAGCCAGACTTTAATTTTTTCATTCTCCGTACTACGTCTTTTTCTCTTCATTTTCCTTCTTCTTCTCCTCTCTCCCATTCTTCGACTTTCAATTCGATAAGGGAAGACACAGATTGGTTAAAATTAAAAAACATAAAGACTAATAAATATATGAGGCGATAGCAGAATAAGGTCCAAAAATTTTTCTTCTGTATTTTAGGAACGATTTGTGCTCACTGTGGGAGGTTTCCTAATGTACAAAAAACACTTTCAGTCCAGCGAAGACCGAAATATTTTTTGGTTAAAAGTTGAAACGATCAGCCATACATTTACATTGTACACGTTCCGACGGAGTGTTGCAAAATGGCCAAAAAGAGGAGAAAAAGAAAGAAAAGGCACACATGACTCTCTGAGGCTTTTTATTTGCACTCACTCCGAGGGCGGAATGGATGAAAGGGTTGAAAAAATTCTCGGTCGTCTCCTCATCTCTCAGAAGGAAGATTATTCCGTTTCTCTCCTGGAAAACCTACAATCCAGAAGGTTTCTCCACGTCCCGGTTAAAAATAAAAAAGCTGAAGAAAATAAGAAGGAAAAGAGCGTTTCGTTATTTAAGGAATTTCAATTTTAGAAATTTTGTTGTTTTTTTTAGTGTTTTTCGAATAATTAAATTTCTTCTCGTATTTTAAACTCCAATCTTACATTATTAAACCGTAATGGAAGAAGAAAAAAATCTGATTTTTCTTTTTCTTTCTTCGCTATTTGATATTTTAGAGTTTAACAACAAAAAAAAACATATTTTGGAGTGTACAAA
>JAQIBA010000401.1:0-15939 GCA_028293925.1 Brueelia nebulosa
CTGAACTGTTATTTAATTAATATTATATTTATAAATGTTGTAAAGCATTTTAATTAAATTTCACTTTGTAAGTAACTCTTACAAAACGAACAATTTTTTATTGTCAAAATACTTTTGAGCGCTACTGTAAAAATATCACGGAAGGTAAAAAGGCGATCTTAACATTTTGACAAACATACAACATTTAACATTCTAAACTGAGTCGTATAAAACAAAGCTCGGGAGGGCAAACATTTGTGTACATAAGGGCGGGAATTATTCTCAGTTGTCCAGAAAAGGGAAAAAGAAACTTTCCACGTGATTTTTTCTCCAGGAAATTCAATTTGAGGGCGAACCCCACAGCCGAGAATTGACTTTTCTCATTTATTTAATTAAATTCTTCATTCGTCGGGTTTTATACTTAATTAATTTTTTCCTCTGTTTCCCCGAGTAATTACAACGACAATCCTGAGTCCCCATCTTCAGGGGGACTGTCCTCGATCGGGGGGGGGGGGAATAATTCCTTCCAGTCATGACATCCCCCCGGGTCCCTTTATTTCCTACGAATCCCCTTTTATGTCTCCCTTTCGTCCCCTTACCGTTTCGATCACCGGTCTTCCGATTCGGTCCCAACAGCGCCGTTCCCGACTTCCAACAGCACTCATGCGATTAAAAAAAACAACTCCCGATGGAAGCGGACAGGAGGAAGAAGCCGGGATACCATAAATCATTCGGGGGTTTCCTCTCGGATCAAAAATAAAATAAATCCTCCCCTCTCCAAGTTTATTGTCTTAAGCTGAGTGAAAGGCTCGCCTGTCGACGCCTGACTTATCTTAAGCTCCTCCACCGGAAACGGAAAGTGTCCGATTCCCCGCCTAATCCCATTGTCCTCGGATCACGTGATAATCGAATATAGAATCGACTTTCCTTTTTTTACACAAAAAAAACTCCTCGGGATGGGGATGAAAAGCATCGGGGGTGGAAAAAAAAAAGAAAACAATTTAATTTTGCGACTCGCGGAGAAGAAAAATGGAAAGTTAGTGGAAAATAATCGAATTGTTTAGCGGAGCAAAAAAAGTATTTTCGTGTTCCGAGATTTTCGTGGCACGAGGCGTTAATCCGATTCGATTTGTTAGGTTCCGGACGTGGCAGCAGACGGAACCCGATCGCGTAAATAAACAAAGCGTTTAGGGAGGAAATCCGGGCGTGATTTCAGTGGGATTAGCTCAAGGTTTTTTTTTTTAAATTATTCTTCGGGGAGGGTCTCCCCGATCGGTGAGCTTTCACTCCTTCCATTAAACTTTCATTGATTCGGAATGAGTTAATCCGGAAGGGAAGAACAAAAAGCCCAACGGTTTTTAAACCCGTCATTTTGTTTTTGGTGTTTTTTAATAACAATTTGGGAAATCCTCTTTTTTTTTACGGGCATCGGATCGAATTATACCGAGGCTGTTATTCTGTTTGGCGTTGCGGAACTGACGACGTCAAGGGATGACGCGAATCTCGGTGACAACCATCACGAGACAAAGAGTTAAGGGCACGTGCCCCCGATGGGAGGGGGTGGTTCTCGCGGCGTTGCGTCACCACGCGACTCCTCGCGTTTAAAACCCTCCCCGTGTTGACATTTGTGTTTTTTTTCCACCCCGTAAGAAACTCACCCCTTCATTAGCCACCGCCGAGTCACTCCCATCGGAGGAGAAAACGTTTTAAACTAATTTTCCAACTTTTCCCAAACAACAGTCGAGGCCATTTTCGAAGGAAACGGAGAGTCTAATGGCGGGAGCTTTGGGAGATAAGGGATTCATTTCGACAGGGAAATTTTCTCTAAATTAGCGCGCTTCAGTACATCAACATCTGCTAACGGAGAAAAAAAGGAAAAGAAACGGTTTTGTTAAAAAACAAAACCTCCCCTTTGTAAGAACTCGGGGGAGGGAGCTTTCTTAAGCTTTTCCCGGGAAATGTAAGTCATTTCTCGCGTGAAAGAGTAGTTTACGACGCTGTCGGCTGTTTGAAAGCGTTAATGAATGAATTTCTTTCCTGTTGAAATACGTACTCCGGAGGATACGCCTCGAATTAATTAAATCTTAACGGACCGAGGGGGTTGGAAAAACAAAAGGGAAATCTTCCAGGCATCAAAAACCAGCCCCAATCCTCGAAATCGAATTTCCCCGCACCTTTGATCACCCCCAAACCCGTTATTAACCTCAAAGAGGGATTTTGCGGAAGCTATTTATTCCGATACTGTCACCGCCTGTGATGGATATTGGCTAAAGCCATTCGGCCCTAAATTATAATTTACATTTTAAAACAGAAAAAGGAAGGCAAATAGGTTTTGCAAAGGGAGGGGGCGGTCCGGGGGTGGAAATCCAGATATATTCAAGATTAGTCGGGGGAACGGTGACGCAGAAAATTGAGATATCGGGGATTATCGGCGATCAATTTCCGTTGTCGACGGGCGGAATTAAAAACTCGCCAAGGAGGACGCCGACACGTCGCACCCTCTCACCCCTCGGCCTTGAGGCCGACTCCTCCTGCGGTGTTTTGGTTGAGGGACCGCGGGAACAAAGGGTTGAGGAGCGTGGGAAAGGAGCGGGCCAAGTGATTTACACGGGTGGACGGTAACCCAAAGACAAATAACCCGTCGGGGGTTTCATTCGACCGCGAATAATCACTCATTAATATCGGATAAGTAATCTGCCTCGTCACCTGATTGATTTCTCCATTTGTGATCTTTTGGAAAAGGTGAGAAGAAAACTATTTTCTGATGTTTGTGGTTTAAATGGAAGCGGAACGTCGTTTGGACAGTGGCCCGGAACCGAGGGTTTTCGGTGAGTATTTGTTTTTTTTTTTTTTTTTTTTTTGGTTGATGGATGTGGAGTTGTTACAGTGGAACACCGAAATCTGGTCAATGTCAACACTCACATAGTCGGTTAGTGGTATGTCCGAATTGGTATTTGTTGACATTCACCGGTGAAAGTCGACATTGACTCCGATTTCGCTCATTCACGGTATAATATTATATGTTATATTACATTGTATCCCATTCCAGGGATTTATAATTTTTCCATCCAATACCGATTAAATACATATACTAAACTAAAAGCTTTGTCGAGAAAGCTCAACATAGCAACACATAAACTTACATTACAATGACAAAGCAACCATACACATTACAATTTATCACTATTACAGTAATTTTAATAATGAGTAATAAGTAAAATTAATAAGTAATATTTAACCCTTAGCGGTCATAAGTCTTCTCTCAGCCACCAAAGCCTTTTTACCGTTCTGGTCGTATGTCTGCTCTCAGCCACCACAGCAAGGAACTGCACGAATTTATACGAATCTTATACTGTATGCATTCCTATATCAGTTTAATGCGTAATAAACCTTTTCATGAACTTATACGATGCTCCATCGATTGGAGATAACGAAGAGGTGTCGTCTTCTGAACGTTCGCAGATACATCGTCAGACATTCGCAAAGAATATTTTATAAATTGTATTTGCACAGTAATTAGAGCATTCTCTCTTGTTAAAATATGACTACATATTACTGAATATTACTGAATATTATGTATACGTATCCCTGCTCTTTCCTAAGAAATTAATTCCGACCAATAGATACCCATACACAAATTTTATACCGCCGCAAAGGGTTAATACAGTAATATATAACAATGAGTAAACAATACAATTACAATAAATAAATACCCATACACTCACACACACATCCATACATATAAATAACCATACATTCATATATATAACCGTACAAATAATTATATGTTACAGCGAAACACCGAAATGTGATTATTTGTATATAAGTGTGAGGTATGGATGTATGTTTGGTTATGTAAGTTATAATGTTCCTGGCTAAAAAACCAGGATATTACGGCTGTATTGTGTGTTTTGTATTATTTCTTGTATTTGTATTGTGTTGTAAACGGCCTGAAATAAACTAAGATTTTTCGGGGCCTTAAATAAATATAAAAAAAAAGTTATAATGTAATGTCAGGATGTAATTTTAATGTTAATTAGTCGCTTGATGTATATCTGAATACCCTTATTTCTGACTTATACTAACATTCATCGTATCTGTGATTGTCCGAATGTACAACAATGTAATGAATTAGTATTTGTTGACATTCACCGGTGAAACTCGAGATTCTCCAATTTCGGACATTTACGCTAACTGATATATTAATATAATATTTATATGGTTGTATGCACTGTATTTTAGTTAGGTTATTTATATGTGCGTGTGAGGTATGGATATGGTTGTTTATTTGTTTTGTAATTGTAATGTAAGTTTAATTAGTGTAAGTCCGAAATATTTGCTGAATACCCTTATTTCTGAGTTACACCGGTTAATGTTGACATTCACCACATCTGTAATTGTCCGAATGTACAATATTATGATGAAATATTCATCTTTCACCGGTGAAAGTGGGTTATCATTGACGGTAACAGAGTATTTCAACGAAAGCAAAACCTTCGAGCAGACACAACCCCCCGAAAAGGTGGAAACATGTCGGAGCCCACTCGAGTAAAAGTAAAAAGAAAAAGCAAGAAGATCCGAGACATTAGCAGGGGTTGAAAAGCCTCCCCTAAGTCTATTGAATCCGACTGGAGTTTAAGTAAACTAAAATGCAATTTGGATAAGATCAGGAGTTCCTGATGGGATTACACGCTTCTGCAGTCGCCTTCTTTCCCGACACAAAAAAAAAACCCGCCACTTCTTCCGAGATGGCCGAACGAGTTTTCCCGGAGTTTTTTTCCTCCCGACACTTCTCTAATTAATTTATTCGGGAAAAAAAGGCAAGTTAATTCAAAGGTGGAACCCCTTAATCTGGTTACAGAGAAAAAAAAAAAAAGACGGGAGGGGAGGGAAATTTGAAATGTATAATTCTATTTTAATGGAATTTTTAATTGCGTTAGATGAGTTTCTTCTGTCGAAATAAATTCTTCTTTAATTGGAAAATTTTCAAACACCTGAGGATTAACCTCTTTTTTTTTAGTATTTTTTTCAACCCCCAAACCGATTCGGGGAAAGGGTGTTCGCTTGGCGAAAGCTTTCTAATGCGGAGTGACATCTCGGGAGGGGTTGGAATTCGGGGTGGGGTTGATGGAGAAAACAATGAAAGCGAATCATCGCCTCTTTGAGATTTCAGGGGGTGAGGGGGGGTGGCTAAATATAAAAAAAGGGAAACTTGGAATGAGTCATGAAAGGAATATTGGATCTGCATTTGAGGAGTGCATCGTAAAACGAGATCTAATGTAAACCAACAATATAAAATAACAAATGGAAGCGGGAAAGTCGGAATTTATGTGACAAATATGGCCGAGGGAATGTTGGCACTCCTGCTAAACTCGTCAAATATGTTCGTTATTTGGATTTGGAAGGCGTTTTCAATTTTCCAATTCACGCTTTTTTCTACACTTTTATCCACGGGATCATTTTTTGTTCTCTACTGTCCTCGTTTGGCGTCCATCTTCGTCCAGATGCTCGCAGGTGTCGACGACGTGTGCCATTCCAGTCTGAGACTCTCATTAAAGTGGTGCCACCTTAATCCTCCGTTTGTTTTTCTTACCCCCTAATAAAAATAAAGAGAGAAAACCTAACGAGTAAATCTTTTTTCTCATTGTTTGTAAACAAGCAGTTGTCTTCTACTTTTTTGACTTTTCGGGCGAAGCGTAACAACCGACCTCATTCTGTTGGCACAACTGTCGCTGAAAGGTCAACGGACTTTATGTGCATATCTCCGTCACCTGACCCCCGAATTCTTTCCTTTTTCACCCCCGGAACGGACGACCGAGGCGAAATGCTGTCGGATTAGCTTTTAAAAGTGCGCCACGTGTTGGAGGCATGCTGCAACCGTCTTATTTTTTTCCAGTTGAGGGATTAAAACAAGAAAACCACGTGTCACCAGACTGTTTTTATACCTTGGAGTGATTAATCTCGCCCCGGGGTTGGGGGGGAGGGCACCTATTAAACCGTTTTCTCTCGTGAAATTTTTATTATTTTTTTTTTTTACAACGGTTGGCGCTAATCTGCGGTGCTTATTAATTTTCGAAAAAATTTGATGAATGGGGATTTAAGCTTTCATCCTCCGCCGATAAATTTTAATGCTTATTTTCTCCTCGGCTTTTCCTTTTTCTTTCGAAAGCCATATGATGTACGGCGTCCGAAAGTTGAGTTATCGCTTTTTCAAAAATAAATATATTTTAATTTGGGAGGGGTTCAAAAAATATTCTGTTTCCACGTTTCTTCTTTTTTTTTTTTTTGTTTTCTACGGGGAAAGATTTGTGAGTCTTCTTCATGGGGGATTATTTTTGTAGAGGATTCGGTATCGAATTTCGAAATTAGAAAATTATTTTTAAAATTGGAATATCTCTGTGCGTGGCAACAGCTTAATAATATTAGTATTAAAAATATTATCATAAAGATTATACAACTTATCAGTTTCTACCATTTTTATCATTTATACTAATATATAAATCTGTTCAAGGAATTTGTGTGTGTGTGTGTCACTCCGTTTTTGTTATCTAAGATCTAAAGAACCACCGAACCGATTTCGACCTAACTTTTTTCAAAAGACGCGCATTTTTCCAAAGAAATATCTGCGCTAGGTTGTTTTTAATTGTTGTTATTTATTATTGTTATTTATTTATTTATTTATTAACTTGTGTAGGATTCTAGTCATTTATTGCACATGCTCCCTCTTGTATTGTATAGCAGAAGGCAAAATACAAGTTAATAAATTTAAAAACTTATACCATTTTATAAAAATTCTTTGATTTTATCTCGTAATACTATTTTAAGTTATGTTTATTAAAGCTTATAAAATATCGAAATAAAAATATACAGTCAATGTATACACATTGAAGAGTAGAGAAAAA
This sequence comes from Brueelia nebulosa, assembly GCA_028293925.1. Taxonomy (NCBI): domain Eukaryota; kingdom Metazoa; phylum Arthropoda; class Insecta; order Psocodea; family Philopteridae; genus Brueelia; species Brueelia nebulosa. The sequence continues at coordinate 6,882 of JAQIBA010000401.1, forward strand.
ATGAAAGACACTTTATGTACCTTTAATTATCTTATTTTGAATCTTACAATGCTCCTGCCCTCCCTATATTACCAGAAACAATCGAACGTAAATTATTAAATAAACCAAGAAAAATCGTTTGACGTATATATACGTCATAGCCGCTACAGTGTACAAGAGATCAACCGTATATATACGGCATATCCGCTTAACGGGTTAAAAAAGAAAAACAAAGTACAGTTTAAGACTACTGATGGGCCACTCATTAGGAAAATTGAACTGTAGCCATCAACTCCAACGCCTAATGTGGGCAAAATAGACTAATTTATTATTATTATATTAAAGTATAGATGTAGATATACAGTCCCAAGTCCCAGTGAAGGCGAAGCCCCCTAGTGATAAATATTTTTCTCTAAAGTGTACCGTTCTCCCAGCTGTATGTAAGTAATGTATCCAGCTGTATGTAAGTGCTATAAAATTACATTAAAAGGCATTACGTACGACAATGAATACATCAATAACATTATTGACTAAATTCCAGTGATTATAGCGATCTAGAAACTGATTGTTCTGTGCTGTTCAGAGATAGCGACTGTATTGTCAGGTATTTAGTAGGTACATACATACTCTTGATGCGCCCCCTGAATTAAATCCTCTTTGTGGGCCCATCCCGATGGGATTCCACCCCCCCGGGGGACCCTCCCCCCTCTCAATCATTTCCCTCACGTAATATTTTTTGCAAATTTTCACGGTTCACAAGTGAAAATTACAACAAAAGGGTTGATAAGTGAGAATGGAATGCGTAAATTGAAAAGGGCAGAATGCAGGCATATTGTCATGGAACATGGGCGAATATCGAGGGTGGCTTTTTGTGAAATAATGTCCAGGAAAGTCGGCGAAGCACGCTTCTGTCCGCCATTTGCATAAAAATGACCCGCGTATTCATCCGTAATTTAAAACCGGATCATATTCACAACTCTCCCTCTCTAATGGAACGCCCTGCAAAGCTCAACCCTTGTGAATATTACATTTTCCGTAATTACATATAAACGATAATGGATCCATCACAAAATCTCTTAATTGAAATTAAAAAAAAAAAAAAAAAGAAATCCGTTGATTCGGTATAAACGTCAGTAGGAATAAATAAATCGCGTTTTTATGTCACTCATTGTCTCGATGAGGTTATTCCACCCCCAACCCCGTTTTCTCAGAGAGAAAAGGACAATTTTTAATGGAAACTGATAAAAGGAAATCCTTCTCGAGGGCATTCACAAGAAAACCGGAATGTTTTTCTTGGGGGTTTAATGAGGGCGACGTGAGGAGAATTTTCCCATTTTAACAACGGGGATGAAAACGAGAGTACCCGTGAAATTTCCATTTGATTCCACCCCCGAAATGTCGTAAAATTCCGAATAAGTTTTATAATAATGCAAAGGCGTTGTTGCAAAAATAATAACAACAATGAGCTCATCAAAACAAAACTGGGAAAGCAGTAAATATGGCTGAGGAGCGCCACGTGGACGGGCTTCCAAGACCAACAATCAAATCGAATGTATTTTCATATTTGCGCCCAGCATGTGGCACGTGACCGGGGGATGCCCCTCCACCCCCCGCGACCGCTCCATCCTCCCTCCGGGAGATAATGATCATAATTGAACACAGATTGCATGAGTTTTCCTCGCCCCGAGAACGAGTCAAGAACTCGGGCATCTTTCATTAGCGTCACATAAATAAGCGAGACATCCCTTCTTCTTCATCCCCCCATCCCATTCGGACTAATCTCGTCACCGGCCATCGAAAACAGTTGCGATTCTAGTGCCACTTCATGTTTACAATAATCTACTAATTTCTTTTCTTCTTCAGATGGTTTTCCACCCCCCTTCACCCTTTTTATTTCTTCCATTTTTATTTTTACCCTTCGAGTGGGGTTTTCGGAACTTCGATGACTTTTCGTCCGACAAAACGAGTCAAAGATGACCGAGGGTTTTGCATCCCCTTCGGTGATATGCGACAAAGTAAACAAATAAGGAATTTTTTTTTGAATGTTTTCCGGTGAAAGGTTTCGGATTGAGATTGGGAATTCACCCCCCGCTCACTCCCCACCCCCGACTTTCTTCAAAAGCCAAACTCGGATAATTGCCCGACGAAGCGAAAACTCAAAAAAGGGTGAACGGGGCCGAAGAATGCAATAAAGATGGAGACCGAGGAATCCTCCCATAATCTTAAGAGATTTCCCTTGGAAATGTATCCGCCACGTGGAAGAAGAATCTCAAGGACGGAATGACCGCCGATTAAGCCTAATCTCCGGATAAATGAATAGGATTTAATTGAGCATGCAGATATGATGATGGCTAGCATAATTGCAGGAGCATTGTGTGTTTAAGAGTTAAATGACCGGTTCCATTGAGCGGGAGTGATCGTAATTGGACCACATTTGGACTGTTTGCGAAGGGTTAATGCGATTGTCTTAGGATGCTGGTTGGGGGTTGATTTTTTTCGCGATCGGATGGGGTGGGAAACGTCAGAGAGATTCTTGACGAGTGGACCGCCAACTGTTTGAGGGATTAAACCACATTTTTCAAAATCGTGATTTTTCAACCCCTCCGTGTCAACACGGGGTTGTACCACCCTCATACCAATTAATCCTCGAATTGCAGACGAAAATCGGGGAATTAATTCAAATATAAGGGATGAAATTACCGTTTTAAATTATGTACTTTTTGCCGACTCGCAAAGGGGGTAAGTCACCGATCACATCCCCCAAACTCACAACCGTAGTAAAAACAAATAACCGACAACAGAACATTAGCTTGAGACGAGAAATAAATTCACACATGTTGCTTCTGGGGAGAAGAAAGAAGAAAGAAAGAAAAAAAAAAAACGAGAAGTCACTTAGTTGTAAATTTAATTGCCTCCCTCTCTCCCTCCCCCAACCCTCTTCGGCTCGTGGGTTAAGGAAGATAAATGCACCTTTCCACTGACACATGATGCAGCCCTCCACATGTTGCCTCGCAACTTATGTAAATAAACAAACAGTTCTTCGTATCCTCGTAACAAATTCGGTCGCCTCCCTCCTGACCTCAAATTGTATCGAGAGTTTATGCCTGCGACACCCCTCCGCCCCCGGGTGACGTCATCGCTCACCCCAGGACAACGCTTCGATGGACAATTCAGCCGCCCTCCGGGGGGTGATCATCCCCCACCCCTCGCGGGATAATTTTCCCCATTATCATCGCTCAATGCTCCGGCTCTTGATGCTTTTGTGTTTTTTCCGGGGACTCCTTTCATCCCCGTCATGATTCACCCTCAACTGGTGTCTACCTTCGGCATGTAGGTCGAGGGGATGAAATCAAACAAGAGGAAATACAAGACCGGGGATTGCTCCTCGAGTTTAAATGCAAAATATAAAAGAAAAAATTTCCGGGGGTTGTTTTCGCCCTCCTCGGTTTTCAATCTTCATAAATGATTATAAACATCGGACATAAAAAAATATGGCCGCCATATAGACACCGATCTTGGAAGCAAATCCCGATTTGACTGCTAAAAGCTTCCAACCCCGGGGGCGAAGACTCGGCTTTTATATTTTCCACCCCCTCGGAAACCCGAAACCCTGATTAGCTCCGGGACAGGTTCGGCTCTCGCGTGTCCAAGAAGGCATCGCAACACGTCATACACGTGGGGGGTAATTGACCTCCTTGGGCTTATCTGCCACCCCCGACCCTTCGGGGTGAACCTCCATTCAAATGGAATCACCTTCGAGATTGTCTTTCCCCGGAGCTCTTCCACCCTTTATCTGGAGTTCCCGTGACGTCGTTACGATGTCACGTGGGTTTTATGTTGTCGTGGATTAACCCTGCGTTTTATTTTCATGGGGAGGGTGAATGGAGTGAAATAACGGAAATGTACGCGTGCGTTTAATTAATTGAAGGCCTTGAAGATAATCAGCGGAAAGGGACATTCCAATCGTTTATTTCTCAAATGGAGATAAAGTGGCGAAACCATTGGAGAACATTTGACGCAGAATTAAAGGGAATGACTTCACAGTGGCGACAAATCCTTTTACGGCACTTTTTCTTTAAACGGTAACCATTAGTTCATAACGCTTATGTTTAACTTATGAACACCTCGATGGAATTATAAGCGCTCTCTCCCGACGGAATGTGGTACTCGTCCGTTTCGCGAGGTACGAAACCTTCTCCGCGGACATTGCCATCTGGGGGCCGATGTGCGAACTATTTTATACGTTATCTTTTGACCTCTTCATCAACATTTAACGTTTAGTAACGGCGGCAGCGAAATAATGGCGGGTCGGAGTGATGAATTCGGTGTTTCCATGCAAGGGAAAATTATTCGAGCTTGAATAAATTATTGGGGCGGGAGTTTTTGTTACAAGTCCGCGCCTTAATTTTTCTGATTATTCATAACAAAAGGGGTAGGAGAAGAACGGCGACGGAGCACCGGAAGACAGCAGCAGCGTGCCAGGATAATTTATGTTCTTATAAATCTCATCTCATGAGGCTAAATACGTTTTCTTTTTCGCTCTCTCTTGTGTACATAAATTTGCATTCAGTCCGGAGACAAATGACTTGTAACCTTCCGGATTTTAAACTTTGCATTTACAGTCCCGTTCAAAAGTATTTTGACAATACAAAACTTTTCCTTTTCCACCCCTAAGAGTTACTTACGAAGTGTAAATTCATTAAAATGTATTACGACATTTATAAACATAATATTAATTAAATAACATAAGAAACAAAGAATTCATTTTTAAAATTTTAGAACAGTATTAATAAATTAATTAATTAAATCATTAAATTCAAAGCAGTAAAATGTAAAAGTATTTAAATGCCGAAGTACTTACAAAATTATTAAAAGTCTAAAGTACACAAATACAAAATATATGTGTAAATAAATTAAAATTAGTACAATAATATAAATTATAATACAATAAATTATAAATACAATAAATATGAAGTGATACTGTAAAGGCAAAAAACACAAAATAAAATACAGAAAATTCAATAAAACAATAAATTCAAATCAATAATGAAAAAATAAAATAAATAAAATAAAAATAATCAATAAAAACTAAATAAATCAATAAAACAAAATTAAATTAAAAATTCCAATATACAAAAGAGTTCTTTGTTACATACAGTATATATACAGTACCGCTCAAAAGTATTAGACTTTTATAAAATATAAAAATTGTACTGTACTTAAATATAAATGCTGAAATATTTACAAAATCATTAAGAGTATAAAATATAAAAAAACAAATACAAAGTATATGTAAATAATTAAAAATAATACAATAATAATACTAACTCAATAAATATGAAGTAATACTGTAAATATAAAAAATACAAAATCAAATACAAAAAAATTCTGTTAAAATTAAACAAAAAAAATTCAATTAAAAATTCAAAAATAGAATTTAGTATATACAGTATATATACAAAAGGGCTTAAAAGTATTTTGACAACATAAAATTTGTAGAGTTCCACCCGTAAGAGTTACAAAGTGTAATTTCATTAAAATTCTTTAAAACATTTATAAATATAATATTAATTAAATAACACAAGAAACAAAGAGTTTATATTTAGAATTAATATACTAATAATAGACAGAAGACTAAGTAAGAGTATTAGACAGAAAAAGCAGAAGACTAAGAACAGTTTTAATTTGTATATTTCGTTATTTTAATGCCAAAGCCGACAAACTAATAATATTGATAACTAAATAATACAACCATAATAAAATACTACACAGTACTTACAATACTGCACTGTATACAGTATATTACAGTACTAATAATAACTTATTATAATGTACTTCAATACTATAATAATACATAATTATAATAAAATCTTACAGTAAAATAATTAACAAATAAGTCTTAAATTTTGTATTGTCAAAATACTTTTGAGCGGTACTGTATATCTCTGGGAGACATCGTTTGAATAGCAAAAGATTGTGCTGCTGTCGGACGGGATTCCGCTGTTGCGAAGGGGACAAAGACACTCAGCATCGTGTCGGTATAATAACTGAATTTTAAAAAGTTAATTTCAAGCTTTGTTGCGCCCTTTGACACCCCCTTTTGAAAAAAAACTTTTTTGTTTGTTATTTAGAAAGCCGTAAATCATCGAGCCCAAGTTCCAAGTATTCGAGGGGCAACAGATTGCCCAGACTGCCATAAAATTTGTTGCCTTAGTTTTTTAAATTTAAAAAAAAAAAAAAGAAAAAAAAAGTGGGCGACGTAATGAATTTTAACCGCAGGAAAAAAACAACCCTTTGATTTATGCAACGCCCCCGCGATTTTTTCCCCCGCTTTAATTTCGCACCGATAATGACGGGGGAGCGCGTGTCAAGATTACTGTCGCCCTTCTTCTGAATAAGTAAACAGTACTTTCCTCCCCCGGAAAATTTACTGTCAGTTTTTAGTTTTGTTTCGCCGCTGCCCACGGGGAGCAATGAATAAACCGCGCTTTTCAACTTTTAACTCCGCCGCAACTTCATCTCACCTCGAACACATGACATTTAGTTAGCATCCCCTTCTCATCCGGGGGGTGGGGGTTTAATCTTGTTACCTGTGACCCGCCGCGGAATAAATTTTCATGTTTTTCCCTCCCCCCACTGCGGCTTTCTCGCTTCTTCATCCCGTTTCTGCTTTTCTAAGACTTTCCCTTTTATCAGTTTCACTTCTCCCTTCGGGTTTTCCAAGCCCACCTGCTTTCACATCACTCGTAAATCTTCGTTAAAACTCACCCCCGAACGACCGAAAAAGAAATTATCAAAAACTGACACTATTTTTTCAAGGGAAACTCTTTTCTTTTAACGCCACTTGTGAAAGCGAGAAGACATCGGATGGGGGGATTTTGTCGTTAAAATCAGGGGAGGGGGGTGACGGGGAGGGGGTTGAGAATTCGAAAACGGTTCGCTCATTATCTCAACATGGATAAAAGCAAAAGGCCATCAAAGAACAAAGGAGCAAGAAAATCTTTTTTTGGAAAGCTATCGAATTAACGGAATTAAGCTGAATGTTTCGATTAAAGTCAGCAATTTCAGTTCCACGGATTCGGGATAGAGTTTCACCCCCTCGTTTCGCCCCCTCGTTTCAACCCCCATTTCCACCCCTCTCCGTTTTCTCTTCATCGGTGAGACCGTAATTAGAATGGGTGTCCGAATATTCTCTCCGGAGAACGACAATAGTCTTTTTTGAGAACAACCCTTAATTTTAAACAGAAGAAAACTCACCCCCTAACGAATCTTCATTGGAATTGAAAAAGAATTTCCCTGAAAAAAAAAAAATGCAAATTTGTTAGGTAGTTGCCGATTTATGTTTAAATTGCTTCGATTTCCGTTCGGAGGCGATGCTCACCCCCGGAAAGGGGGTGAATTCGGAGAAGAGAAAAAAAATTATTAAAAAAAATCACATCCCCCTCTGCTGGCACTTTCTCTTCTCCGCTCATTATGCGCGTAATTTGAATTTCTATTCGACAAAGGAAAACTCCATGAGAACCATAAACAAGGGTAATTGAGAGCTTTCGGGGTGATAGGGAGAGGTTTTCGGGAGTTTTCCCCCTCTTCCTACGGGATAAGGAGGAGTGATTAATGTGGAAATCAATCAAACATTTCAATGGCGGAATGGATTTATTGAATCATTGGTTAATTATCCGAGGAAACGGTTTTTGTTTTTTTGGCGGCAAAATAAAAAAGATGATTTTGCAACTTTTCAACCCCATTTTGGGTTGAAGCCACCCTTCGGAGAAAAGATAGCGGATTTTGGCTGTTAAACCGCACCGGAAGAGATGAATAATTTTCAAATTCCAAATAGTCCATTCAAAAGTAGAAATTCAAATTTATATAAATTCCGAAGAAGCTGAAACTTCTTCTATACTTCAGAGTATAATTATACTTAAAATCTCAAAAGTCCTTAAAAATCGGAGAGAAAAATGGCGGGGGTTAAAGGTCATAAAAATTAGGTTTTGCCAATTTTTGCATACACAAATGTGTCATCCGAATTTTTGAATCGTTATATCTCAGAAACGGTGGCTCTTAGGAAGAAAAGTATAATCACATTTTTTGTAGATAATTTTATCCTCTACAATTTTTGTCTGAGCTATTTTTACGATAAAACTTACCATTTTGCTGAAAATGGCGAAAAACTAATTTTTTTGACATTTTTCCCCGAATTTTTGACGACTTTTGACATTTTATGTATATAATTATACTCTAAAGTTTCAGTTTCTCAGGAATTTATATAACTTAACCCTTTATTTTCGAGCTAATTTGACTGGATCAATGTGACTTATTTTTAAAATCGTTTTATAAATTGTTTAAATTAATATTTTTGTTTGTTATTTAATGTTAATTAATTACATTTTCTATTAATATTAGTTTATACTTTACATTTATTATAAATTATAGTTCTACATTTTTATAGTTTTTATTAAAATTAGTTTAATATACAAATTCGTTTGGTTTTTTAAATTTAAATTAGTTTAGTTATACATTATTATGGTTTTGTATCTTTTGGAGTTATTACAATTTATAATTTATATTATATTTATGAATAATAATACTGGTTTATATATAATAAGAATAGTTTGGCCTGAAGGAAGCCTTGAGGGCATTTCCGGAGCGAAAAGAAATATATGTATATTTTATATTCATTATAAATTATATTTTTATATTTTTGTAGTTATTATTAAAATTAGTTTTAAATATAATATTGTTTAGTTTATTAACAATTATTAATTAAAATTAGTTTAATTTTATATTATTATATTTTTGTATTTATTATAGTTTATATTTTATACTGTATATATTTATAATAGTTTGACCTAAAGGAAGCCTTCAGGGCGTTTTCGGGCTGAGAAAAAAATATATTTATATAATTAGACAATATATATTACTGAGAACGAATTTTTTAGGAATTTTAACAATTTATGTATAATTATACTCTGAACAATTTGACAAAGTTTCAGCTTCTTTGGAATTTATGTAACTTCGAGGAAAACCATTTTTAGTATAAATTAGACATTCAAAGTTTTCCATCAAAGTATTTGAGATGAAA
>JAQIBA010000402.1:0-15893 GCA_028293925.1 Brueelia nebulosa
AAAAAAATAAGAGAGGTCGTCTAGGAGAGGGATCGCGAAACGATGGCACACTTGATAAAGCTGATGGCGCGCTTAAAAACCCAATTATAGTTTTTATAGGCCATTTTATTTTCTAACAAAAGATGACTACGCGTGAAAATGCTTCACAAAGGGTGAATGTTTTTTTTAATTTTGCTTTTCTTGATTTTTCGTTTGGAGTATACAAATTAATAGAATTAAATTATTTTATAAATATTAAATTTCATATATATTACCGAATTTCTTATTTTATATATTTTTATTTTAGAAATTTTAGATTTAATATATATTACCATATTTCTTATTTTATATATTTTTATTTTATGAATTTAGATTTTATATATACTACCGTATTTCTTATTTTATTATATTATATTTTTTTACATTTATAATTCCCACAATAAATTGATGTGCCCGAAGGCTATTCATTTTTTATATTTTATTACTTTCTTTCTATTATTTTTATTATTATTATATATTTAATATTTATTGTTTTATGTTTATTTTATTTAATAATTTTCAGTAAACAAAATTATTAATCTGCAATTATAATTTATAATTTATGACATGAATTTGTAATACTGCATATTTTTAGTATATTGGTTAGAACTGTAAAATTACACATTTTATTATTAAAATATTCAAAGATTGACTTAAATAAACTTTGACCGCGCTAACTTCCGGATGAAATTTTACTGCGGGACGTACCTCGTACTTAAAAAAAAATTTTTATGTGACATGAACACTAAATCAGGTTCGCCATCCCTGGTCCAGAATACATGAATTATTTAATATAAGTATACAGAATGTATGTCGTGGTTTTTTAAGCTCTCACTGAGACCAATTTTTATTATATTCTTAAGATAATTTAAATTCTTTCTTATATAATTAATTTATATATTCTTATGATAATATAAATTGTTAAAATAAAGGAGGAGTTGGTGAGGGCCTCTCCTCAATTCTTTGCCCGGTGGATGGGGTGAGATCCCATCTTAGCCGGAAACCTTTTTTCTTTATTTCCGGTCCAGTGTGGGCGCCCGAGGGATCACCCCAACGAAATCGTCCACTCTGGACGAGGCCGTGGGGCCCCTCGATTGAGTCACTCCCCAGTTTTTTAGTGGGTAGTGGGCCTTCAGTCCGAGTCCCACATACCCCAGTTTCCTCCCTCAAAGGGGCTGGGAATGCTAAATACATTTTTCTGGGTTATCAAAAATAAAAAAAAAACTGTGATTACACTCAACTCCTGATTTGCATGTGACCAACAGTAAGTCATATTTTTCAGTCAGAAAGTCTCACTTAATTTATTTCTTTTACTACTTCACCAAATTGTTTAAAATTTAATTTTTAATCGTTAAAAAAATATATTTATAAATAAATGTGAGCATTTTAAATTACTGTTTTTTCAGTTGTATAATTTTGTTGCATTAGATATATCGAAATCTTATCTTAATGAATTTAACTTTTGAAATATAATTATTATGAGGGAGTTCGATTTTTGGTACGTTTAATAGTACAGGAAAAAGTTTGAAATAGTAAAGAATACGTTTGTATAAAATTATTCTTTTTATACTTTTTATATAAACGGGCATCGGCTCATTAATACACGTGAGTTTCTCAGGATAAGGAAGAACTATTAATTTTAGGAGAGCTCGTTCATAAACACTTCATTAAAAATGATTTAATTCATTAAAAAAATAATCGTATAATTTACTGCAATCGAACAACTTAGACATAAAACACATTATAATTACATTTTTAAAACACTCCACGTGAATGGGATTCTTAGAAGTATTAAAATATTCTTAAAATTTCTTTATAAATGACTATAACAACATATATTTATTATAATAAGTCATCGGACTGTATCCCTTAAAAATGCACAACGCAACTGAATATTTGCATGATTATTTACAAGTAAACTAAATTTGCTTTTGAATTAACTTTTTCTCCTTTTGCTGACACGTTGAGCCGGCTTCTGTTTCTTGGAACAGAATTTCGATAAAAATTAAAATTATAATTTTAATAAAGTTAATTAAAAACAAAGGTTGATTTACAAATGTTACCATTTATCAATAAAGTGCTCGAAAAGACAGCTCAACGTGTTAAATTTATATTTTCGTCAGTTTTTTTTGTATATCTTTTTATGGGTTTTCCTACGTACGTTTTAGGTTCGCACTGTTGATTCACTTTGCACGAATATAACTGTTTTTATCTGAACCCTTTGCAGAAGTCTTTGATGGAAATTTTGACTAGAATCGAATTTCAAATTTAAAATTCATTAATGTGTTTCAAAAAAAGTGAGTGAGTATAGTTTTTAAAATTTATACATTTAAGCACTGGCGATTTCTCATGATGCAGATCTATTTTAACGAATACTGATTTTTTTGTACAATTAGAGCTGAACGAATCGGAGGTATTTCATAATAAAATTATGTATAAATTGGATTGAAAGCAATTATGCGAAATTATAAAAACTTACGATTCATTACTTTGTCGAACGAATTTTCATAACGATCAGTTAAACTTAACTTCTATTATATTACATAACCTCTGAGAGGAAAACCCAACCGGGCATCGGGTAATGCTAATGCATATTTTCCAAGTTTCTACAAATCGGAACACTACTTAAATGAATTAAAAAACGTCTACAAACTATTCTGTCGAAAGAAAGCCGAAAATAAAAAAAAATTGCGTGATGTAACCTTAAAGTACGCGTGTAAAATTTTTCAATACTTTTTAAGACTTACATAATCATAACTCTGTTAAAACTAAAAGCTGTCATCGCAATAAAAACATTCTCCGGTTAATCGTTAAAGAATAAAAATCACAGCACAACTCATTTTCCGATTGGTCCGTTTCAAGACTTTCAAAATGGCACCGACAACGAAAATTGATTTTATTTATAGAAATTGTTTTGCATTTCCTGCGATTTTCGCCATCGCTGTGAAACTCTCGTTCTGTCACGATTCTCGATGAGAATGGAAATCATTTATGGCGATCATTTCCTAACCCTCATCTCAATCGAGCTTTTTATGAGGCGCCTTTTATGGCACCCGTGTGGTAACTTAAAAGTTAAACTCAGCCAAACCGCGAAAACCAACTGAAGACAGTTGAAAATAGTTTTATTTTCCACTTTTGCTTTTGCGTTTACTGGAAAATGAAATGAAACGGAGAATTAAGCTGCCTGAGGAAGATGAGCAAACACTTGGGTCACAGTTCCGATCCCTTTCGTCCTTCCCTCCCTGAACAGCAACCGCATTCCCACCCGAACGTATTCCGGGTGTCGCAGGAAGCGGAACAGCACGGAAGCCCGTTCGTTGGTGTGGATTCCTCCCGTCGCCATTATTCCCTCGATGACCGCTGTCTGTCGGATGTTCCCGATGTGGACGGTCGTTTGAAACCCCGGATGGATGGCCGTCGCATGGAACAACACTATTACTGTCGCCTGGAAATTTGAGGAACGTTAGAACCCTTGGGAACCCCTCACTCACTAGCCTAACTCACCTGGAAGAAAATGGAGCCCGCTGGTTTGAGCTCCGGACTGACGAGGATCATTCCGTTCCTGAGACCTGGCACTTCGTGAGCAAACCCCAAAGAGGCACTCTGACTCGCCCTCACCATCCGGCAGGGTGTTTTGTTCCTGTGTATCGACTGCACCGTAACGGGGTGGAACCGTCCGTCATCGAAAGGACCTGCAAAAACCGACATTTTAATCGCCATTTTGAAATCAGTTTCGGGACAGATTTGAGCTCACCTATGAGCAGTTTGGTACCCTCCATTATGACGCCTTTGACCAGGAGACCTCCCACGACTGTTCCCACCTCGGGGATTCGGAAGGTTTCATCCACTTGAAATTCACATAAATCCTGGAAAAGGTTCTCATTCCACATCATTTCAAAAATGGCGTTTCCGTCTCACCCACCTGTTCTAATCTCTCTTTTTCCTTTATGCTGATTCCAGGCGGTAACAAGTGCAGAAACTTAGAAAGTAAATCAAGGCCTTCCCCCGTCACGTTTGAAACGCAGAACATCGGCACAACGTTTTCCGCTTTCTGGTTCGAACTCGCCGTTATTACGTCGTCATCGTTTTTCACCAACAGCGGCACCTGTCCGATAATTTCGTATTAAAAAAAAAATATTCCCTTTGTAGTGACGTCACGGGATAGAATACCTTATGACAACCGGCGGATTTAAGAACGTTTTCCAGACTGGAGAGCGTCTGCTGCGGAGGAGTGACGTCTATCTTGGTAACGACTATGAAGAACGGGACGTCCAGAGCGAGGGCCAGGCTGAGATGCTCCTGAGTCATCCCGAGTATTCCCGCGCTGCTGCTCACCACCATCATCGCGTAGTGGGGTGAATATCCCGTCAACCCCGTCACGGTGGTTTTCAGGTATTTCCGATGTCCCGCCAAATCCATGAAAGTGATCAGTTTCGTTGAATTTTCGCAGATTTCCTCCGAGGTCGTGAGCTCGCTGTAGTTGACGACGGTTCCCTGCGGATGAAAACTCACCCTGAGCATTTCCCCCTTAGGAAGAAATTAGCAAATAAAGGATCGCACCTTTGAATCAAAGCCGAGGATTTCATGCGAGATGGAAGACGTCCTCCCTGACTGGACTTCGTGAAGGTGTCGGAACATGTTCAATCTGGCGCGGCCTCGACCATTGTCCAGGTGTCCTTGGGTGAGAACTCCCAACAGCGTGGACTTACCACCATCAGCACTTCCCATCACAGCAACCCTAACTTCTATATTGTGTTGATCATCAGGCACCTGGGGAGCATAAACTGCACTGAAGATCCGTCAAGGGAAAAACACCGCAAGTAATTACCTTTCTCACGAGGACTTCTGCAACCTTCCTCCCATTATCCAAAACCCTCTCTCTTAAAATTGTGCATGTGGCCCCCAGTTTAACTGCCATTTCTTTCAGAGTTTGCAGACTTGCAGCCATGTCGCCATGCAGGAGTCCTGCCAGCGCTCCATCATCCTCAACACCGATTTCATAAATAGCTTCTCCATGGCCTTCCCTTATCCTCCATTTCATCTAAAAGGCAAAAGGTAGGGTGTGAAATTTACTGGTTTACTGCAACCATGACCTAAATAAGGAATCCATTTGAATACCTGTGTGACGAGGTGCTGGAACCTGAGTTTTGATGGGTTGATCAGCTTCAGTTTGTACTCAATATTGCCCAGCTGCGGTTCAGGTGGTAACTGCTGACAGTGGGTTATGTCATTGGGTGACACAGGCTCCAGATTGTCATTTGGATCAAACAGTGACAAAAATGAATCCATTTTCAGGTGCCAGTCTGAAAATATTTTTCAAAGCAAAATAAAAGATATGATACACTTTCAAAATAAACCAAATAAAAACCACTGAAACTAACAAACATGAAATGTTAAACTGCTCCAAACAAGTTTTGGAACAATTTACCTTGACTAAGGACTTAATAAAAATAAAATATGTGACACCATTCCAAAGGGCTTTTTTCTCACTGATGAACTCAATCATAACATTCAAGGATTAATGAGAACAAAGAAAATCATATGAAACAAAAAAGCTGAGCTTTTGTGCGAGTTCTCAATTTTTTTTTCAATTCTGACAGAGCATCAATAAAAAAAAAAACTGGCACAATGCCATTCATATTTACCTGCAGGGGTTCAAGGTTAACAAATTAAAACTAAATCCATTTATCAGAAACCAGTGTTTTGAATGTTACATCACATCATATGATTGCTAAAAATATCTGTCGGTCAGCTGACTGCTTACGATATTTTGTCAATTATTTAATTTTGAAAAACAAATATATTGAAAATGAAAACATATGTTCAACATAATTCACCAAAGTCAAAAACCACTGAAACTTAGAATTTCAAAAATAAAACCAATTTCTACGTTGTTTTTAATCAAAACCCCACTCAGAGAGATAAAGCATGTTTGTTGTTGTTTTAAGAGCACTGACATTTCTTGGCACGCAAACTGCATTACATTTATCGGAAAAATCCTTGACATTAAAGCCTAATATTTCTTTACTTTGATCCAAAACTGCCAAGTTTTATTGTCATCTTGAGAAAATATTATTTTGAGTAAAGACAAGTTTCGCAATTTCAAATCCAGTGACTCCATTCTTCCTGCTTTCTCTCAACCGTAAAGAAATAAAAATAACATTTGTTTAACGAAGCCTGTCAAAATATAAACAATAAACGGAATAAAAACGGTGGGAAAAATTCAAACGGATTACTAAGATAAATTGTGGAATACCCAAAAAAAATTCAAACCGTATAAACTTTTTTGCAAAACTTAAAACAAATATATTGCGAACGTTTCTAATAATAACATTGAATTGCATAATACCAAAAATTAATTACCTGCTCTGATCGAATCTGAGAACTGTTTTATCGAACTCACAGTCGCACTTTCATTATTTCTGATTCATAAACTCTCAGGTTAGGCCTTGATAAAGTTCTAACAATTGTTTTTAAAAATTTTTACATTGTGATTTAATTCCAGTAAATCTTAACGTTTGTCAACACCATTACAACTGCAATTGTTTGTGCGATTCAGCGCCTGTGGCAGAAGAAACTCAAAAAAGTAATCGTTTCAAGAAGGCGGTGAGATGCTGGTTTCGTATTGATCGATGATAAGTCGTGATTTTTTAGACTTTATTTTATTATTTAATGGTGAATTACAGGTAGGTAATAGTTAAAGACACAGTAAACTGTTCTTTTTCGACGGGTAATAAAAATTCCTGATTTTGTCGTTAATTTTGCAACGGTCACAGTTTGACAGTTCAATGTGAGATTTTGAGGTTAGAAATTTCCCGCTCTCGACTTTTTTCGGTGTGAGTATGAAATTTAAGATTTTCAAAGCATAATCTTTGTAAATGAAGCTAATATAAACGTGCTGGTTACTGTTGGCGAAGAATTCCGTCTTTTTATGTTTTAGAATCCGTTGATTTTAACGAAGTCGTTCGTTTTGACAAGTTCACGGTTTGAATTTTGTGCACGATTTACCTTAAAAGGGTAAATAAAAAAATAATTGCATATTCAGTGAAGCTCTAAAAATCGTTAGTTCTCTATAATTTATGAAACGTATTCTTCAATCTGTAAAAGTTAACGCCATTATGATTTACTTTGAAAACTTTCCTTGAAATATTGTGTAAGGTTTGTTTTAATTGAAATCTTGGATTTGTTACCTGAATATTTTATATAGCAACAAATATATAATACTTTCAGTTCTTCAACATTCTTTAAATATAAGTGCAATCAATGATGTGTCATATAAATTACCTGAAAAAATAGTGTTCACACTTGTGAACTTAAAAAATTATAGTGTTTAAGCACTCCAAAGTGCTGAATTTTGATAGTCATTCATTTAATGAAATCATAACCTTTAATGCAACTTTTATATAATCACAAATATATAATTTAATTTTCACTGCAGCAGATGTTTTGTTTTGTGAAGTATAATTCCATACAAATTTTTATACAAAATTGTATGTATCAAGATATTTAGAGTGTATTTAAATTACATCCAAAAGTATTACAATACTTAAGATAGTCTTTAATGTTAAAAAATTTTTTTGGGGGTTTCACTGTCATTGGATTAATTGTTTACAATCAGACAATATTGTAAAACTCATTGAACAATTTAAAAAAAAAATAATTCCACAGGTAAAAATTAATTTGCGGTTGATCGCCATTATTACTTGTCTTGACAAGAGCTCTTTCGCCCGTTAATATTAGCTTCCCCAAAACAAGTTGATTTTTGCTCTTCTCTCATGTTTTGTCGTCGCGTAGTCGAGCGCTACAAAAGTGGTTTTAGCTTTTATTTATTTTTTATTCATGGGGAAAAGTGTTGATTAACTTCGGAGGTATTGGATTCGCAATTAGAGTTGAGGAACGTATTAAAGATTCTAATCAGTTTCAACCGATCTTTTCGTGGAAAAATGGCGAATGGATTTGGTGAACGGAGTTTTTTTATACAGCTCATTCATTTTTAAAGTTTATTTACTTTCAGGAATTTAAGTGAACTCAGTGAAACAGAAATGCAGACCCATAAAAGCTCCGGTTGGGTTCATCGGTTAGTTTATTTTTTTTTTTCGACAATAATTTATTATATTTCACAAATGACTTTTACTTATGTTTATTATATTTGTATACAGGGACCAATACAAATCCCAAAACTTGGGGTCATCGACCTGTCTTACAGCATCCGAAAAGCTTTCAATTATGGAAGCTTTGGATCACATTCACGTGACGAGGCAGTATCAGGTACTCAGATTGTTTTTCAACATATTTTAGGATTAATATTTCGTTAGAAGCGTTGTTTCCCACTCTTATTTAAAGCTTTATGAACTGTAATAGTAAAAAAGTTCCATCCGTAATCCAACGGATTCAGTTTATTGATACGATGACAATGAGTCCTTTGTTTTGGTAAAATCTCCTAAAAGTATTATTGTGTAATACAATACTGAAAGGAGACAGACTCATTCAGTTAATAGATGAGAGAAAAGTTGTCTTATATTTCTAAAGTCGGCTTCTCCAAACAGTGATAGAGAGATAAGAAGGGATTGTGTCGCTGTTGATTAACTGCAGTAAGGATGGTGCTGAAACAAGTTAATTTCTCGATGAGCTTTATATTTCACACTGAAACCACGGTTCGTTTTCCTTCACCCCCTAATTAGCAACTCACGCCATTCGCACTCCTCATTCATTCATTTATCATTCTCTGTCCCGGTGCTGAGTTGCACTGTTCATTAAAGTTCTGTTGTCTGATTGTTTTAAAATTAATGACTGTTGTAAAGAAATTAATGAACCGATATCTCGTTTATCGGATCATTTGCTGGAAAGTAAGCAATCAGAAAACGGGGATTAACCCTTTGCGGTCGTATGTCTGCTCTCAGCCACTACAACAAAGAACTATACGAATCTTATACTGTATGCATTCCTGTATCAGTTTAAACTTTTCTACAATTTCTATTAAACCTTTTCATCAACTAATACAATTGGAGAGAACAAAATTTAATCTAAACAAAAGTTTAGAATTCCAAAGAAGATTATATAAATTGTACTTAGGAGTAATTAGAGATTCTCTCTTGTTAAAATATGACTAAATATTACCGAATATTATGTATATGATCCCTGCTCTTTCCAAAGAAATTAATTCCGGCCAATAGATACCCATACACAAATTTTATACCACCGTAAAGGGTTAATCCGAAATAAAATACATTTTGCAATTGGATTTTTATAATAAATGATTGGGAAACTTTGTCGACTGCTGTCGTCGCAAGAAGTGATGAAAATAGACTTACAACAGGTTATGGTATAAAATGGGTCTCTGAATTTTCAATTAAATTTCCCCTTTTATTTCCAGGAAATGGGTTCTTGTTCGGTGTGCAGGAAAATCAGTTTAAAAAAATGCTCGGCCTGCGGAACTTTTTATTGCAGCAGTGAATGTCAGACTTACGATTGGCCCAAACACAAAGTCGTTTGCTCGAGACAGCGGTGAGTTTCTTTTTGGAGAATTTACAGGAAACCTTCAATGTTCAGCTGTAACACATAGCTATTAATTGTTTTAATTGCAGCGACAATGCATCCGATCGGAGTAGTTTAGGTTCTAAAAATATTAAGGCTGGCTCTCTTAAAAATTTGAATGATGAAAATATTGTATTAACCAATCGCGGGTCGCCCTTTATCGCTTTCACCAATCAAATAAATAAAAGTAAGTACTCTTTTCATGCAATTATTGGTTTGTGATTCCTTGGAATTTAGAATGAAATAATTTATTTTGAATACGAACTTGTAGAAATATCTAATGCATGTATTAATTTTAGAACCGGGAAACGACTACGGTGGAAGCAAAAGCCTGGCGAATTTCAAATTAGGAAATAACCGTTACCAGAACAAAGAACAAATGTCAAGGAGCAGCGAAGGGGGAAGTTCAATTGGCCAGAAAGATTACAAAAAAACGAATACTTTCGAAAGGAAAAAAAATATCTCTCCGAAGAAGCCGTTTAATTTCAGGAAGTCTTTCGATGAAAAAAAAGGAAACAATTACCAAAAGTACAGCGTAAGAAACAACCAAAATACCGAACCCCCCGAGAAACCTTTGAAAACGGACACTGAAAGTGTTCCCAATTCGGAGAAGATGAGTCACCCTATTTCGCCAAAAATTAGTAAGATGGAGGTAAAGCCTTTGGCAAAAGGTTTGACAATTATTAATTCATTTACTGTATAAGAATTCTCTTCGTTCAGGTGATGGGTACGCATCGGGAGTCGGCCCAAAGGCATTGGGTCATGGACGTGAATAATTTAACCAAATACACGGAGATTCAGTCTCACTTGAATAGAAATTCGGAAAAATTGGAAACAATCACTCCAAAATCGGGACTCTTATGCTCTTGCAATTACGGATTTGAATGGCAAGTATATCGCTTATATCGAGTCTGAATTTTATTTTTATAATAAGGCTCTCTGAGAACTCCACTTGGAATTGTTAACATGTTTCAGGCTCAGGGGCAGAATACTGTCGACGAGTCCGGAAATTACAGTACAATTCATCGATTTAGGGAGCACATCAAAATGCACGTATGAAATATTCAAAAAGCTACCGGATAATTTAAAATCAATGCCAGGTTTGGTTAGTATATTATAATATTTAGATGACAAATTTATCAATCGTCAAAGATTTGGCTTGGCTAGAACTTTTTGCTGAAGCTTTGAATTTTTCAGGCATTTTTAATTGAATTCGATGAGAGCACTCCCAGCCATTACAGAACTGCCGATTTAGAATCAGTAAACTTAATCATTGATGAAGTAGCAGTGGCTCCAGATGGAGTTCCTCGAGTGAAAATAATCGAACAAAAGAGTGATGTCTCCGTCAGCGAACCAAAGCCAGTGAAAACCACACCGGAAACAAACGGAGGCGAGAAAGTGACATCCGAAGACAGGTGACCGGAAGTAATTGAAAATTGCGGAGGTGTGTGTTCCCGCTAACCTTTTCCCTTGTTTAGGTCGATTATGGACACCATAACGTCATCCAGCAAGGGGTTGATAATTCTGATGCCCGGAGAAGGCACAATCCGCTACGGTTCAATCGTCCCCGACTCCAGCCAAGACGCCAACAACTGCGTGGAGAAGATTTTAAGTATAGACGTCACCAGCGCGAAACCTTACGAGTAAGCAAACTGGAAGCTGGTGTTATACTGAGAAACATCCCTTCATAAATTGTTTTTTTTTTTTATTTGAAGGCCTCGGGTCGGTGATCACGTTTTAGTCGTGGATAAAGAAGGAAACGATCAACGCGGGAAAGTTTTCTTGCATTTGGGTTCCACTTATTACGTACAATTGGTCGACTGCGGAAGCGTATTCACGACGAATAATGTTTATCCTTTGAACGAAGACCTGAAAGGGTTAGTTCAATTGGGGGTGAAAATCACAATCGAGAAAGTGATTTCGAAAAGCAAGGTTAGTTTTTTGGAATTCAGTTTAAAAAGAAAATGCCAAAGAGATTTAAAAATGTATTCTTATATAATAGATGGACAAACTGGATTCTTGTTTTTTCACCATCAACGGCGAATCGAAGTCTGGAAAATGGCCCTGCACGTTGAAAGATACCGAGCACGAAATAATCGCGGATGTTTTACTGGAAAAGCCACTCGAACGGAAAATATGGCAGCCCAAATATGTTCCCCTAAAATCAGGTTCGACTGTGGAAGTGTCCTCCAGCTGCCCGCCGAATTCTCTTTTCATTCGAGTGGTGGATGGGGAAACGGAACAACAGTTTATGGATATGAACATGGAAATGATTAAGTTTGCACCAGAAGGTAATCAGACTTCGCGCGTGTCGGAAACTTTGTGGTCGCCATATTTATTTTGTGACCTCTTCCAGGCAAACAATTCACAGAACCGCCATCGCCGGGCGAATTGTGTTGCGCTAAGTTTGAGGAAGACGGGTGTTTTTATCGCGGCATCGTTCAGTCGATCGAAAACAACAGGGCGAGCATTTTGTTCGTCGATTTCGGGAACGAGCAAGACACCGCCTTGAAAGATGTAAAGCCACTGTCGCCTTCGTTGAAAAGTCGTCCGTTTTTTGCGAACAAAGTTTTGTTGAGCGGCGTTTCACAAAAGCCATGGAACAACATGATTAAAGAGTATATCGGGAAATTGATCTCTGAAAATATCGAATTAACTTTGGTAAGGAGGTGGTTCTCATTGGAGGAAAGGGTTAATTTGATGGGCATTTTCAAAAATCAATCTTTTTCAGACTTATCAAGGTGCCGTAAAAGATGGAGTCACACTCAGGGAAAAAGTTTCGGGAACAGTTGTTAACGATTTCATAGAAAAAACCAGGGACAGAAGTAGAATTTCTAGTTCGATTAAATCCGGGTCCGATTTGTCTACAAGAACAGGTGATCGATTGTCTTTAATTTGAGGATTGCATTTCTTCCGCGAGAATCGGATTCAAGGGGGCATTCCTTGTTTAGAAATATTTCTCGACGACGACATGACGTATACGACGATATCGCCGGGCACCAAATGCGACGTCGTCATCCTCCACGTGAGCGAGTACGAATTCGAAACGAACCAAACATTTTGGGCCACCAGGGCCGGGGTGAAAAATTTCGAATACGTCAACGCGGAATTGAGTGCACTCATAAGCGAACATTGCTCCCTCTCGGCGCCGTACGAGCCCAGCTACCGCGAATTGTGCCTTGCAGAGTTCGAAGGTGGGAACGACAGTCAGGAATTCTTTGTTTCTTCCATTGGGGATTTCACCGAGAGTTGGCTTTTCAGGTTCATGGTATCGCGCCATATGCGCAGGAAAGAATGGGGCCAGTTTTAAGGTTTTCTTTGTCGACTTTGGCAATGTTTGTGAGGTCAAGGCAGCATCCGTTCGAAAAATGGTACAGAAATTCGTGAAGGCACCTGCACTGGCCATGTGCTGTATTATTCACGGTAAATCCATTTTCTTTTTTAAATTAATATTTGAATTCTTACGAATAAGGTACAATTAAACATCGATTGACCGCTGATTGCTGTTAATGAAACCATTTTTATATATCTTTTTGGTCTCTATATTTTTATGTACTGTAAGACTGAGTTTAAAGCTGGCAAAAAGGGGAAGAATTAAAGATTTACATTTTCCAGGTCATGAAAAACTGAAGAAAAGTCCGGAAATGTTGGAAAAAGTTTGTGGATTACTCGTAGAAAAAACCAACACTTGCATCCAAGGAGTGGAGGTGTCAGCACACGACAAGGACACGATAATGCTGAAAATTCCGGAAGTGGAAGCGCTTTTGACTTGCTAAAAAGGTGCGCCATGTTTTTTTTGCGAGTTTTTATATTCCCTTACTTAAAAACGAGAAATCATTTTAAGTAATCTCTTCCGTTTAAACAGAGAATGATTTTTTACTAAAGTTTACGTTTGAGAACCGTTTCTAAGAATTATGAGAATGTGATTTTGTGAATATTTGATTTCGTGTAACTGTTTTTGTTGGCTTTACTGAGGTTTTAATTCAACATTACTTCTGTTTCCAAAGATTTTCATAAAAATTTTAAACAGAGGCAGTCTTATTTGGAGGTTCCTTTTCGTTTCCTTTTCTTATGTGAGCCGATTTTAGAGTAAGTTTTATGTGGTCGCTGTGAGAAATTGGAACTGATAATAATAAGAGGTTTTAAAAATGAATCTTCGTCTATCTAGCCTGTTTTCTCCTTTTCTTTGTGGCTGATTTCAACTAATTATTTTTACTGAAAATTATTGCTTTGTTTTTCACCCTTTATAAACCTTGTCTCCATTCTCCTATCACACGGCCTATTTTTAAGAACATATCAGCATTTATTTCGTTCTCTAAAGTGTGTTGACATTCATAAGCTCATTATTAACTTATCTGTCTTACTATACTGTAACTCAGTGATGCCCAACCTTTGATAATGTGCGAGCCAAAGTTGAGTTTGGTGTAATTTGGTGGGTCACACAACGTATAAGAAAATTAAATATAGATTTTTTAAATTAGTATTTAGTCAATTCTCATTTTCCCTTTTCCTCTTTTTCTCATTTTCTCTTTCTTCTCTTTCTTCTCTTTTTCTCTTTCTTCTCTTTTTCCCTTTCTTCTCTTTTTCTCCTTTTCTCTTTCCTCTCTTTCTCTTTCTTCTCATTTTCTCCTCTTTTCTTTTGCTCTTCTTATTTCCTTTTCTCTACATTCCTGCTCTCACAGCTATTGCCTTTTGCCTCTTTTTCCAGTTTTACCCTATTTATATTATTATCCAAGCAGTCCTTTTGACTTATATGACCGAATGGATTCGAAAGCGTTCGCGTAAATTTAAAATTTTGCCGAAAGGTAAGAAAGAATTTCAAATTGTAGTTATTCTCCCTTATTTAAAAATTAAAATGTACTAAAATTACCAAATACGTATGTGAATTTAGGAATAAAAGGGGCGGGCAACATGGGACACCTTCACGGGCCGGATATGGCCCGCGGGCCGTAGTTTGGGCATCACTGCTATAACTCATTATACTTCATACAGGCTGGGCGTTGTTTTTTTGCTGCTAAATGCAACGAGACTTTTGTATATATTAGATGTTTATATAATAAGTACATATATATATAATATATAAAGTAGGGTTACATGGAATGTTTCAAGTTACATTGCGATTTTATGTACATATAGTACATTTATTAAAAACTTATTTAAAACATAAAACTAATTTATGATTTTCAGCTGAAACTAAATAATTTCTTCACTGCTTTTGCCAACAGCGTCTCAGCGTGTGAAGTAAAAATAAAGAAAAATCACGTCTTGACGCTTTCTATTCATTTTCATCTCTTTCTCAGTAATTTGAATTATGTTTTGGTAACAAAATATTATTTTTCCTCTTTCCCACTCAAAAAAAGGCATTTTTACGCTATTCCAAGGCATTGTTTTGTTGATTCCCTAATGGTCTGCTTGTTGAGATAGATAATATTATCTGAGTGTTAACCTCCTCATTGAATAGACGATGCAAAAGGCGGTGATGAGTGATAGGACGTTAGGACTCCCAGGGTTGGAAGTCGAGTTGCAGGGCGTCAGCGTCGTGGCAGCTGAGAAGGCAACCTCGGACATAACTGCAAGGAAAACAGGTTTTTATCTTTAATATAAACGCAAAACAGGTTTGAAGTTAAAAGGGTTAGATTGACTGTTTGGAGAATTTGAGTGAATGTTATTGTTGTCGTCGCAATTTCGAATTCCTTAAATTTTTATACTTATTTTAAGCTCATCATAATCTAAAAATGTTGAAACAGTTTTTGGTAGTTTTATTTTAAACATCGTTTCACCCCTTGAGAGAATTTACTGTTTTACGAAAGGGGTGAAATTATTGCAAAATGTCTCCTCAAACATTTTTGTGCAGTAAAATCTATTTATCTTATTAATTATTAATTAGGCTTTAATTTTAAACCTATTAAAAAAGTAATAATAATTTTGTATTCATTTGGTACTCATTTCCGGATTCATAAAAAAAAATTTATGAATTATTAATTAATGGTTTTTAATTACAATTAAATTCGCTGGTTAATGTATTAAACTGATTATTACAAAAGCTTTTTTATTATTTATTAAGGTTTATTTATTTTTATTATTTTTATTTTTAATATAACTTATAATTAATTTAAATATTTAAGTAATTGTACTTATTATAATTTATTTTTTTCATTTAAGTTTTTAATATTATTTATTTTTTATTTATATGATTATTACAAAACCGAAATTACAGAAGCAGATAGAATTATTAATGATATATAAATTGGAGCATTACAAAATAATAATAAAGTATATATTGGGGTATAATTCGGGACTGTTAATGAACGTTCTTTCATTATGGGCGGAACAAATGACAC
>JAQIBA010000403.1:0-15887 GCA_028293925.1 Brueelia nebulosa
TCTGTACTCCCAAATGTACCAAAAATGGATATCTATCAGAATAAAACAAAATGCACATAGATCTATTTTTAGGATGTAGAGAAACGGAAAAAACCCCTCCTGAGCTCACATAACGCCCTTGTTTAAAGTTATTCGTAAAACTAACTATTTCAAACTTTTTCAAACTGTTTCCTGTACTCCCAAATGTACCAAAAATGGAAATGTCTCAGAATAAAACAAAATGCACATACATCTATTCTTTATGAAGTAGAGAAACGGAAAAAACCCCTCCTTTTTTTTTTTTTTTTTTTTTTTTTTTTTTTGTTAACCCAGGAAAAATGCATTACTGCATACCCGACCCCTTGAGGGAGGAATCCGGGTTATGTGGGGCTGAGCTTAAGGCCCTTACCCACTAAACGACCTGGGGGTCATCGTGATCCGTGATGAGGGTCCCCGGGGAATCCCGCAGAGTGGGGAACACTACCAGAGATGACCTCGGATCAGCGCCAACTGCGCTCCGTCCCCTATAGCGGCGAGACCGAGCGCCCGCCGCTATCCCCGTCGCAATGGTGACTCCGCCGTGCGACGGCCCCCCTCGCGCAGCGGTCCCTCACCCGACTGCTCGCGGACGTCTTCGGCGACGTCTGGGACGGGGGCGCAGCCCGCTGCGCTCCCGTCTCCTCTCCTCCTCCTCCTTCGCGCGGAGGACGGCATCCGCGAACCGTTGGAATGCCGCCCACTTCCGGTCGTCCCGGACCGTCTCCCGCACGAGCGTCGGAAGACGGAGATCCGGGCCGACCTCCTCCCGCAGGGCCTCCCGCTGCACGCCCCATCGCGGGCATTCCGACAAGGTGTGATCCGCCGTGTCGGAAGCCGCCCCGCAAAACCAGCACTCGGGGGTTTCTTCCCGGCCTATCCGGAAGAGATAGGCTCCGAAAACCCCGTGCCCGGTCATTAGCTGCGTCGTCCGGAAGGACAGCCGGCCGGCCCGCTTGGAGTAGAACTCCTCGAAGACCGGGTCGACCGCCTCCAGGACGCGCCGCCCGAATTCTTCCCCTCGCGAATTTTCTCGCCAGGTCCCGAGAAGGGCGGCCCAGGCCGCCTTCCGAGACGCCCCGGCGGAGAAAGCCTCCCCTTCCCCGGCCCGTTTTCTCTCCCAATAAACGCGGGAGCGGGCCTGCGCGAGCAGCGGGACCGGCGGCTGACCCGCCAGGATCCCCGCCGCCGCCCGGGACACGGTCCGATACCCCCGCGCGAGGCGGAGGTTCGTGTGCGCCTGGGCCCGGGCGAGAAGGCGCTGGCCGCGCCGATCCCGCCCGAGCTCAGCCGCCCAGATCGGAGCCCCGTAGAGAACGAGAGAGTGCACCACGTTGGCATAGAGCCGGCGAACCCGCCACGACGCCCCCCCGAGATTGGGGAGTAATCGCGCGAGCGCCGTGGCCACGCCCTCCGCTTTCGGGGCGATGCCGCGAAAGTGCTCCCGGAAGCTCCACCGACCGTCCACCATGAGTCCCAGGTATTTGACGGAGAGGCCCAGCGCGATCCGCCGCCCCCCCAGATTGAGGGACAACTCTCCCCGGGGACGCCGGCGAGGCAGGTGGAACAGGACTGCCTCCGTCTTAGTCACGTTCACGCGAAGGCCGAGCCCCTCGATGGCCTGGATGACCGCCGAGGTGCCCGCCTCCGCGCGTCCCAAGACCTCCGCCGCGCCGACGCCCGTCGCCGTCACCAGGGTGTCGTCGGCGTAACAGGTGAGGCTGACCCCTCGCGGGAGGGGCGTCGCCAACACCGCGTCGTAGCCGACGCACCACAGGAGCGGCCCCAGAACCGAGCCCTGCGGAACCCCGCAAAACATCTGGCGGGACACGATCTCTCCTCCCCTGGTGGAATACGAGACCGTCCGTCCGTTGAGGAAGCTCCCGATCACCGCCACCAAGTAATCGGGAACGTGGAGGCGACGGAGGCCGTCGTGGATGGCGCGCCAGGGCAGGCTGTTGAACGCGTTCGAAATGTCGAGGCTGACCCCGACCGCCTGCCCGCCCATCCCGACGGCATTCTCCGTCAGCGTGCGCACCCGGTGTATCGCGTCGAGGGTGCTCCTCCCCCGCCGGAACCCGAACTGGAACTCCGACAGGTTCGGGCCCTCGATCTCCATGTGGTCGACCAACCGGTTGGCCACCACACGTTCGAAAATTTTCCCGACCGTGTCCAACAGACAAATCGGACGGAACGACGAGGGTTCCGTCGGCGGCTTTCCCGGTTTCGGCAGCAACACCAGGTGAGCGCGCTTCCAACGCGACGGGAAGTCCCCCCGGCGCAGGCATTCGTCGAACACCAGCCGGAGGGGCTCCGCCAAACAGTCTCGCCCGCGAACATAGATGCGACCGGGAACCCCGTCGGGTCCGGGCGCCGTGGGGCGACCGGTTTTCGACAGCGCCGCCGTCACCTCGGCCTCGGTGACGGCGAGATCTTCGCTCCACCGGAATTGAACCTCCGGAAAGGCGAAGGGGTCCAAGATCGGGAACAGAGTGTTGACCACCTGCGCCACGAAATCGGGATCCAACGCCTCCGTCAGCGGAGCCCCGCGAACGCGTATTCGGGATAAAATCACCCGGTACGGTCTGCCCCACGGATCCGAATCCACGGAGTCCAACAGCTCCGTCCAGGCCCGCCTCTTCGCGTCTCGGATCGCCTCCCTGAGGCGATTGCGAGCCAGCCGGTACGCATCGTGCTGTTCCTGTGCGGGAACACGGAGGCGCCTCGTCGCGCGCTTGTACAGGCGGAAGGCCCGCACGCACGCGCGTCTCAGCTCCGCGATGTCCCCGTTCCACCAGTAGGTCGACCTCCTGCCGGGACCCCCTCGGCGCCGTGGCATCGACGCGTCGCAGGCCCGGCGAAGTCGCCGACCCAGTTCCTCTGCCATTGCTGAGGCGTCGGGATAATCCCCGACGGACCGACCCCAGAAGAGGATTAGGAGCGCTTCCTGCAAGTGACTCACATTAAGGAGGGAAAGATTCCAGCCATCACGAGGCCGCCGGGGGGCAGTATCGCCGTCCCCGGCGCGTCCGTAGACCATCGTGATGTACCGATGGTCGGAAAGGGACTCGACCTCCGCGCGCACCCGCCACGACGAGACGTGACGGGCCGCGGCCGCGTTCGCCACGGTGAGATCCACCACTGAGCCCCCCTGGGCTCGCACGCACGTGTGGGCCGTGCCCACGTTCAGCACGCGGAGATCGAGTTCCGCGAGCCAGTCCAGAAGGACTGCGCCCCGAACGTCGGTATGCGCGTTTCCCCACGCGACTGCCTTTGCGTTCAGATCTCCCAGCAGTAGCAAGGGCTGCCGCAGCAGGCGTCGGAGTTCGACTCCGAGCCCGTGCAGGAACGCTTCGAAGGCGTCGCGGGTGGCTGCGGGAGAAACGTAGCAGCTGACCACGTTCAGAGGACCCCAAGTCGCCATGACGTATCCCGCCCCCCTCCCGAGGAGTCGGAGAGGCGGGTAACGATTTCCCGGGCCGGACACGAGCGCCGCCAGGGAATCCGCGGAGGAGAGCCAGTGGGGACCCGGAGTGGCGTTGTAAGGCTCGCTCACCGCCACCAACCCCACCGACCACTCCAGGATCTGCTGCGTCAGCAGATCCTGAGCCGCCCGACAGTGGTTAAGATTGACTTGAGCGACGAGGGCCATGATCGATCGCCATGGCCTCGGCGCCTCCGTCGCTCCCTCCCACTGCCGCGGTCTTCTTCAAACGCGCCGCGCTGGCGCCTCGTCTTCGAGGCGGGCGACACTTGGGGCCCCCCAAGCGGTGGTTCGCGGGGAGACCGAGGGTGCTGCACACCGGGCACTTGGGCTGGGCGGAACACTCAGCCGCCTTGTGGCCCGAGCCGGCGCAACGGTAGCACCGGCTGCCGAGGTCCGCGGCGGCCTCGGGACAACGCGCGCGGACGTGTCCGGTGCGCAGGCACCCGAAGCAGCGCACCTCCCGCGCGGGCAGAACGTCCACGGGAATGGAAGCCCATCCCACGGCGATCCGTCCCGCGGCCTGGAGGGTTTTCGCTGCCTCCGCCGGCAACCTGCAAGAAATGGAGCAGAGGCCGCTCCGTTGCGGACGCAATGCTCCGACCTGCAGCGACCCCGGCTGGCACTTGGCTGCCGAGGACACCGCCGCCCGGATCTCGTCGGGAGTCACCGACTCGTCCAGCCCGCGGAGAACGATCCCCACGGTCTTGGACGGCCGGGAAACCCGAACCTCCGGTTCGCCTGCGAAGGCGGCGGACAATGCTTCCGCGAGCTTGTCCGCCTTTTCGTGTCGGTCCTCGCCCGAGACCGACAAGAGATACCCTCCGTTGAGGGCCCTCTTGAAGCCAAGGGACTTGATTCCCACCTGGGAAAGGTCCACTTTGGCTTTCGCGAGCCCGAGTACCTCTATGTACGTGCGGGTGCTCCCGGGCTGCAGGGTGAGAGCCACCGCTGCAGTCCGGGGGGCCCGCACCGCGGGGGCTCCCGAAACGGGTTTGGAGCCCCGCTGCGCCTTCGCAGGAGGTCGAGGAGCGGTCCCTGCTGCCCGGTTAGCCGCGGGCGAAGCCTTCTGCGGGGGGGACGACTTCTTCGGGCCCGTCTTGGCCGCCTTGGCCTCCTTTCGCCCCACCACCTTCGACCACGGAACATCCGTGGGGAGAGGAGGAG
This sequence comes from Brueelia nebulosa, assembly GCA_028293925.1. Taxonomy (NCBI): domain Eukaryota; kingdom Metazoa; phylum Arthropoda; class Insecta; order Psocodea; family Philopteridae; genus Brueelia; species Brueelia nebulosa. Next base: position 4,667 of record JAQIBA010000403.1, read on the forward strand.
GGATGGAAGCGGGAGCGGGAGCGGAGGTTGAAGCCTCCGTCTCCCCCCTGGGACGGGAAGCCCGCCGCGTCGCCGCAGGGGAGGGTTGAGGTGCGGGAGCGGTGGTGGGGCCCTTCTTCTTCTTCTTTTTGGCTTTGTTGCCCCCGCGCTTCGCCCGCCGATCCCGTCCTTCGGCCGCCGCACCTGAAACAGAAGCAGGCGGGGGAGGAGGGGGAGGTAGGAGGGGAGGCGCCGCCCGCGGCGCCTCCTTCTGCTTTCGGAGATCCCTACGAATGGGCTCCAGCAGCTCCTCCATCATTACCCGAACTTCCCGGAGAAGCTCTCGCCTTCCCGGGAACGCGTTCGCCTCCTTGTCGGAAGCTGGGGCGGGGTCCTGAGCCCGCTTTCGCAGCTCCGCGACCTCGTTACGGAGGCGTCTGACCTCCGCTCGCAGGGAGGAAACCAACGACACCTCCCCCGCGTCACCAGCCCGCACAGTGCCCAGGCGCCGGTGGAGCTCGGCACCGGCCGCGCCGAGAAGCCCCACCGAATCCTTCAGGGCCCGCACGACGTTACCCTGTAGGTTCGACGAGGAGTCCACCGCGACCAGTGCACTCCGCCTGCCCCCCTCGACGAGGTCCAAGAGTTCCCCGTCTTCGAGGGCCTGCAGCGCCCCCGGCCGGAACCCGGGCACACTCTTCCGCTCGTCGGTAAGGAGCCGGGCCTCCGTCTCGGACAGCAGGTCCGACCCCGCCGACGAGCTGGAGTCGAGGCGCCGACGCCCCCGCCGCCGCTTTGGCAGGCGAAGGGCCAGCGCTCGCTCCTCCATGAGCGAGTCCTTCGGACTCGCAAGAGAAGAGGTAGAGCTCCTTACCTTTCTTTTGCGAGAGGCCGAGTCCTCCACCTCCATCTCCTCTTCTTCCTGCAGCCGGTCCTCCAGCGCCGCCCCGAGATCCCACTCCTCGGGATCCCGCTCCGCCGCCGCCGCACCGCGCTGCATCAGCGCCTCGTCGGGGAGGCGGTCGAGGAGCACAATCGGCTGCCTCGTGGCCGCCTCCCGGACCAGCGCCTCCCACGCTGGGGAGCCCTCCACGTAGGAGGGGACCGGGTGTAGCTCACCCTCACTTACGGGAGGGGCCACAGAGCCGGCCACGCCACTCAGGTCCTTGGGCGTCTGTCGCCCGCCTTCGCGGCTACCACGCCGCTCTTGGGGAGCAGGGGCTGTCGCACCCTCCGCCGCCATCACCGCGCACGGGGAGGCCGCCCCACTCTGCTCGCCCACGCCCTCCGGGTGCTGCTGCACCTCGGGGGCCGCGCTCGTCACCACCTCGCCCCGCATCTCCACCTCTGGGGCCGCGCACTCCCACTCGCCCGCCGTCACCACCTCGCGGGCCACAAACTTCTCCTCCTCGCCTGCCTGGTTTGCCCCCCCCCGGAATCCGTGGGGGCAGCCCGAGGCCGAAGCCTCGGGGCGGGATTGAGGGGTCGAAGCCCCCGACCCGCCCGGGGTACTATTTCCTCTGTTTTGCCCAGGCATATTTGTTTTTTTTATTTGGGTCCCATACCCCGGACCCAAAGGGCGTAGGAAAGAAAATCGTTAGGGAAGCCCGATAGAAAGCGATAGGAAAACAGAAACCAGATTGAGAAAAGACAAAGGTGCAGCAAGGAAATCAACAGCGAAAGGGAAGCAATAAAACTAATCATAATAAGCGAAGAATTCAAGTGTTAACCAGAAAAGATGAGGGGTGCAAAGGGTGCTAACAATAAAGAAGAAACCTTGAGTTTGGTTAGAGGGCTCCGCGGGATGTGTATGCCCCCCGGAACCCCCCTCCTCCCCCAAGGTGGCGAAGACGACGGCCGAAGCCGCCGGGCTGGGGTGCCACTCCCAGCCGTTCCCCACATGGTCGGGTTCTACGACCGGCAGGGGACCTCCCCGGATGAATTTCTAAACCCCCCCATCCGGGGGGGGGGGGGAAAAAACCCCTCCTGAGCTCACATGACGCCGTTGTTTAAAGTTATTTGTAAAACTAACTTTTTCAAACTTTTTCAAACTTTTTCCTGTACTCCCAAATGTACCAAAAATGGAAATGTCTCAGAATAAAACAAAATGCACATATATCTATTCATTAGGAAGTAGAGAAACGGAAAAAACTCCTCCTGAGCTCTCCTAACGCCGTTGTTCATTTTTATCTGTAAAACTAACTATTTCAAACTTTTTCAAACTTTTTCCTGTACTCCAAAATGTACCAAAAATGGATATCTATCAGAATAAAACAAAATGCACATAGACCTATTCTTTATGATGTAGAGAAACGGAAAAAACCCCTCCTGAGCTCAGATGACGCCGTCGTTTAAAGTTATTCGTAAAACTAACTATTTCAAACTTTTTCAAACTTTTTTCTGTACTCCCAAATGTACCAAAAATCGAAATGTGATTAATTAAAACAAAATGCACATACATCTATTCTTTATGAAGTAGAGAAACGGAAAAAACCCCTCCTGAGCTCACATGACGCCGTTGTTTAAAGTTATTTGTAAAACTAACTTTTTCAAACTTTTTCAAACTTTTTCCTGTACTCCCAAATGTACCAAAAATGCAAATGTCTCAGAATAAAACAAAATGCACATACATCTATTCTTTATGATGTAGAGAAACGGAAAAAACCCCTCCTGAGCTCTCCTGACGCCGTTGTTCATGTTTATCTTTAAAACTAACTATTTCAAACTTTTTCAAACTTTTTCCTGTACTCCCAAATGTGCCAAAAATGCAAATGTCTCAGAATAAAACAAAATGCACATACATCTATTCTTTATGAAGTAGAGAAACGGAAAAAACTCCTCCTGAGCTCTCCTAACGCCGTTGTTCATTTTTATCTGTAAAACTAACTATTTCAAACTTTTTCAAACTTTTTCCTGTACTTCAAAATGTACCAAAAATCGAAATGTCTCAGAATAAAACAAAATGCACATAGACCTATTCTTTATGATGTAGAGAAACGGAAAAAACCCCTCCTGAGCTCACATGACGCCGTTGTTCATTGTTATCTGTAAAACTAACTATTTCAAACTTTTTCAAACTTTTTCCTGTACTCCCAAATGTACCAAAAATCGAAATGTGATTAATTAAAACAAAATGCACATACATCTATTCTTTATGAAGTAGAGAAACGGAAAAAACCCCACCTGAGCTCTCCTGACGCCGTTGTTCATTGTTATCTGTAAAACTAACTATTTCAAACTTTTTCAAACTTTTTCCTGTACTCCAAAATGTACCAAAAATCGAAATGTCTCAGAATAAAACAAAATGCACATAGACCTATTCTTTATGATGTAGAGAAACGGAAAAAACCCCTCCTGAGCTCTCCTGACGCCGTTGTTCATGTTTATCTTTAAAACTAACTATTTCAAACTTTTTCAAACTTTTTCCTGTACTCCCAAATGTACCAAAAATCGAAATGTCTCAGAATAAAACAAAATGCACATACATCTATTCTTTAGGAAGTAGAGAAACGGAAAAAACCCGTCGGAACCTCACATGACGCCGTTGTTTAAAGTTATTTGTAAAACTAACTTTTTCAAACTTTTTCAAACTTTTTTCTGTACTCCCAAATGTACCAAAAATGGATATCTATCAGAATAAAACAAAATGCACATAGACCTATTCTTTATGAAGTAGAGAAACGGAAAAAACCCCTCCTGAGCTCAGATGACGCCGTTGTTTCAAGTTATTCGTAAAACTAACTTTTTCAAACTTTTTCAAACTTTTTCCTGTACTCCCAAATGTACCAAAAATGGAAATGTCTCAGAATAAAACAAAATGCACATACATCTATTCTTTATGATGTAGAGAAACGGAAAAAACCCCTCCTGAGCTCACATGACGCCGTTGTTTAAAGTTATTTGTAAAACTAACTTTTTCAAACTTTTTCAAACTTTTTCCTGTACTCCCAAATGTACCAAAAATGGAAATGTCTCAGAATAAAACAAAATGCACATACATCTATTCTTTATGATGTAGAGAAACGGAAAAAACCCCTCCTGAGCTCACATGACGCCGTTGTTTAAAGTTATTCGTAAAACTAACTATTTCAAACTTTTTCAAACTTTTTCCTGTACTCCCAAATGTACCAAAAATATAAATCTCTCAGAATAAAACAAAATGCACATAGTCCTATTCTTTATGATGTAGAGAAACGGAAAAAACCCGTCGGAACCTCAGCTGACGCCGTTGTTTAAAGTTATTCGTAAAACTAACTTTTTCAAACTTTTTCAAACTTTTTTCTGTACTTTCAAATGTACCAAAAATCGAAATCTATCAGAATAAAACAAAATGCACATACATCTATTCTTTATGATGTAGAGAAACGGAAAAAACCCCTCCTGAGCTCACATGACGCCGTTGTTTAAAGTTATTCGTAAAACTAACTATTTCAAACTTTTTCAAACTTTTTCCTGTACTCCCAAATGTACCAAAAATATAAATCTCTCAGAATAAAACAAAATGCACATAGTCCTATTCTTTATGATGTAGAGAAACGGAAAAAACCCGTCGGAACCTCAGCTGACGCCGTTGTTTAATGTTATTCGTAAAACTAACTTTTTCAAACTTTTTCAAACTTTTTTCTGTACTCCCAAATGTACCAAAAATCGAAATGTGATTAATTAAAACAAAATGCACATACATCTATTCTTTATGAAGTAGAGAAACGGAAAAAACCCCTCCTGAGCTCACATGACGCCCTTGTTTAAAGTTATTCGTAAAACTAACTTTTTCAAACTTTTTCAAACTTTTTCCTGTACTCCAAAATGTACCAAAAATGGATATCTATCAGAATAAAACAAAATGCACATAGACCTATTCTTTATGAAGTAGAGAAACGGAAAAAACCCCTCCTGAGCTCACATGACGCCGTTGTTTAAAGTTATTCGTAAAACTAACTTTTTCAAACTTTTTCAAACTTTTTTCTGTACTCCCAAATGTACCAAAAATCGAAATGTGATTAATTAAAACAAAATGCACATACATCTATTCTTTATGATGTAGAGAAACGGAAAAAACCCCTCCTGAGCTCAGATGACGCCGTTGTTTAAAGTTATTCGTAAAACTAACTATTTCAAACTTTTTCAAACTTTTTCCTGTACTCCAAAATGTACCAAAAATGGATATCTATCAGAATAAAACAAAATGCACATAGACCTATTCTTTATGATGTAGAGAAACGGAAAAAACTCCTCCTGAGCTCTCCTAACGCCGTTGTTCATTTTTATCTGTAAAACTAACTATTTCAAACTTTTTTAAACTTTTTCCTGTACTCCCAAATGTACCAAAAATGGAAATGTCTCAGAATAAAACAAAATGCACATACATCTATTCTTTAGGAAGTAGAGAAACGAAAAAAACCCCTCCTGAGCTCTCCTGACGCCGTTGTTCATGTTTATCTTTAAAACTAACTATTTCAAACTTTTTCAAACTTTTTCATGTACTCCCAAATGTACCAAAAATCGAAATGTCTCAGAATAAAACAAAATGCACATAGACCTATTCTTTATGATGTAGAGAAACGGAAAAAACCCCTCCTGAGCTCTCCTGACGCCGTTGTTCATTGTTATCTGTAAAACTAACTATTTCAAACTTTTTCAAACTTTTTCCTGTACTCCAAAATGTACCAAAAATCGAAATGTCTCAGAATAAAACAAAATGCACATAGACCTATTCTTTATGATGTAGAGAAACGGAAAAAACCCCTCCTGAGCTCTCCTGACGCCGTTGTTCATGTTTATCTTTAAAACTAACTATTTCAAACTTTTTCAAACTTTTTCCTGTACTCCCAAATGTACCAAAAATATAAATCTATCAGAATAAAACAAAATGCACATACATCTATTCATTAGGAAGTAGAGAAACGGAAAAAACCCCTCCTGAGCTCTCCTGACGCCGTTGTTCATTTTTATCTGTAAAACTAACTATTTCAAACTTTTTCAAACTTTTTTCTGTACTCCCAAATGTACCAAAAATCGAAATGTGATTAATTAAAACAAAATGCACATAGTCCTATTTTTTATGAAGTAGAGAAACGGAAAAAACCCCTCCTGAGCTCAGAGGACGCCGTTGTTAATTTTTTCCAAACATGAAAACTTTACACATCTTCATTTGTTTCTATATGAAAACGTTCTGATTTTAAACACAGGTGTGGGGCAGTATTTATACTAGCATTACTATTTACAATACTATTGTACATTTACTATATACAACATTTACTATACAATACTATTTATACTAGCAATACTATACTTTCATACCTTTGTAATGATTTGATTGATATCTGTTTATTGTAAAAAATTAATAATTTGCATTGCGGTTTAATTGCTTTATGTTGTTGGATTAATTCCATATTTTATTAATTAACTATTTAATTTGAGGGTTCATTTCATATGAGCATTTTCATATGAGGGTTTTCTTTTAGTTCAGGCAAAAAATAGACATACTCGAACCGAATACACAAACTTAATATCAAATACCTACCGAATCTTCGGCGCATCCCTAGTAAATACAAAATCCAAAATTTGTCCTCCAATTTTATCCAGGCTATATCAGGATTATCTCGAAATGACCGTTGCACTAAAACCTCAGCCAGCTGCGCTTCATAGGAAATAATAACCAACATCACATTTTCAACCCGATTATCTTTAATTATAATAAGCTAAAAACACTTCACTCCACATAAATCTCACATTTTCTGAAATTCAAACAAACAAAAATCTCATTCTTCATTGGAAAACCACACAAATTCTCAATTATTTCATAAAAACAACGGCAACGGTTAATATAAAATGGCAACGCTGTATTCTCATCTCAGTCTTACGCTCCTCCTCCTCCTCCGCTCAAGGATGACGTCGCCACACCGAAGTCAACGCGTCTACATTTTCATTTCCGGCCTTTACATTGACGAATAGAGAAATCCCTATAGTTGACCGCACTCACTCAATATATTTATTAATTATAAGAAAAAATATCCGATTCTGATTTACCTAAACACTGTAATTTATTTTAATATTCAATATCCTTTACATAAAGAAAAAATTTAACTGAGAAATATTACATTTCGCTCTTATAGATTTTCAAACTAAAAAAAAAAAAAGATTAAAATGAATATATTGCCATTAAATTATACATTGTGATAAATACAAGAAAAAAGACACACTATCATAATTTTCCTAAACTCAATTCTGTACAACTAAATACATAAAAAATCGAAATCTATCAGAATAAAACAAAATGCACATAGATCTATTCTTTAGGATGTAGAGAAACGGAAAAAACCCCTCCTGAGGTCATGGGTTGCCTTTGTTTCAAGTTATTCGTAAAACTAACTTTTTCAAACTTTTTTCTGTACTACAAATACCAAACTAAGGTGTATTCTCTTTCGAAAATTCTCTGTGTTGGTCGTATCGAAATCCGGCGACTACTTGGAAAAGTTATAAGGTCAGTGATCAAAAAAAAAAAGTAATCATTGATGATGATTTCTATTTCTTAAAACTTTATTTTTTTAAAAATATAAAATTTTTTAAAAATAAAATTCCTCTTTATCAGATTGAAAATTTATTGCCAAATAACGGACTAGGGTAATATCTGTTTACACCATCCTAGGAGAATCACTTCCTTGAACCCAATTACCGGCAACAGGACGTTTGCTTGCACCAAAATTACATAGTTTTGCAGTTGCAACAGCACTCTGAAACAGAAGGCTTTGTTTTATTGCAATGTTCCAATGGAAATATACAAATACATATTCGAAATAGACTATATAATTATAAATAATCAATTTGTCTTAATTGGAGTCTAATCTACTAAGATTTTCTTGAGGTACTAAAAAATGAATCCATTAATATAAAACACATTAATATTGGAAATTCTTTTCAGGTTTTAACTGTACCAATGCTTACATCAATGGAACGGAACTGCCAAGTCCACATGGCGTTGTATAAAAACGGTCTGTGATCAAATCTATTGTCGTCGGGACTGTATGTTTCCGCGTGGTAGCTCGGAGTCAGCACCGTCATTTTGTGGCGATTAATCGCGTAGCAGCGGAAGAAATGCTTCACCTTTGACGCCACCTGGAATTGAAGGTGTTACCCTGTGCAGTGCCGTTATTGTTTATTATTATAAATTTTCATATTATTTACCTCTTCTGGTGTGTATGTGTTCTTCCAGGTGTGAATAAGTTTACAGAACATCGAATAAGGCCCACAAAAAGACTGCTTTCTCAGCCGGCCGAACTCACTCAGCTCTGCATAGGTCATCCCCATGTCTTCCTCATCGGTCTGGGCGAGTCTGCCGTCTTGCAAAGGTTCCAGTTCCGCTGTCGGCGGAGCGTTAATGATCTCGTCGAGTATATTCAGCGAAAACCTGCGGGGGGATATTCCCGATTGAAGAACGGTAAGCAAAACACTCGCAATGCGCGGACTCACTTCGTCTTCGCGTAGAGCAAAAACTTCTTCAGATCAGTCTTTGAGATTCCCCCGATGGGATTAATGTCGGCGCTGGAGCAGTCGTACTTTGTCATGTACCCCCTGAGTGCCTCGTCGACGTTGGCCGAACCCAAAACGAGAAGTCCTCCGGAGCGATTCCTCACCCAGAGCATGAGCTGGGCGAAGAAATAGGAGAGGACCATCCTCAGGCGAGCCTGGATATTCTGGAGAGCGAGGCTCTCCCGAGGGCTTCCGCCTTTGCTCCTGAATTTAGGCACTTTCGATGTGACCAGTGTGAATATTCGAAGGATCGCAATCACGGCGACGTCTATTCTGATCGTGAAATGATAACTGGAAATTTCCAAAACGTTGAAACGGTGTTTTTTCTTTTGCACCGGTGAGGGCACCAACCTTCCGATTTCGGAGGCGAGTTTTTCCGCCCGCTCTTGGGTCTCTGCCGAAGAGTTTTCACTTCCCATGTAACATGTGTGGAAGATATAACCGCAGAGCTCTTTCGCATTCGCAGGAGTGTATTCTGCGTCGCAGACTATCTTCCGAACATCCGACAGAACCTGTTCGTCTGGGGGAAAGCACCGAGATTAACCCTTTGAGGTCGTATAAAATTTGAGGTTGGGTATCTATTGGTCGGAATTAACCCTTTGAAGTCGTATAAAATTTGAGGTTGGGTATCTATTGGTCAGAATTAACCCTTTGAAGTCGTATAAAATTTGGGAATGGGTATCTATTGGTCGGAATTAACCCTCTGAGGTCGTATAAAATTTGGGCAATGGTATCTATTGATCGGAATTAATTTCTTTGGAAAGAGCAGGGATACATATACATAATATTCCGTAATATTTAGTCATATTTTAACAAGAGAGAATCTCTAATTACTGATAAATACAATTTATTAAATATTCTTTGGAAAGTTGTCGATTTAGTTACGTTCAAAAGACGACACCTCTTCGTTGATGAAAAGGTTTGTAAGGAAACTGATATAGGAATGCATACAGTATAAGATTCGTATATATTCGTACAGTTCCTTGCTGTGGTGGCTGAGAGCAGACATACGACCGCAAAGGGTTAAATGATTCACATTCTAAACGTGGCAATACCTCCGCTATGAATGGCCTGAACGATAAGTCGGCACATGGAGTAAACAATGCAGGCAGTGCTTGTAGAGTCAACTCCTCCGCTCAGCGGCAAGAAGAATCCTCCCTGCTTGGAACGTCTGAGAATGAAATCTCCTGTTAAAATCAATGAAACCTTGCTGTCCCCGTGAGGCCCCTCAGTACCTCAGATAGTCCCAGAGCCAGCAAGCAGGCCCTAACGCTATTTCCTCTTCCGGTGTGTGGTAAATCCATTCGATTGGTTGGTAAACCGGGAGGAAAAAATCCGCTTCGGAGGAGAGGGAAAACTCGATTTTCACCCTGGGGTACGCGGGACTGGATGCCGCCAAGTGACTTCTGGACCTGATCGAATTCCTGTACTGTCTGATATCCTCGAGATCGATCGTCGCAGTCACGACCTCGACTTCCTGCAGGGAAAACTGCCGACTTCTGTTGATTATGTCCCCGTTGATTGCTATGCACGCGCACCCGCTGAAGTACACCCTTTCCCCGTCGCAGCCTCTCAAGTTGCTGAACATGTAACATCCCCCGCACTGAAGCAAGAAAACCGACTTGGCTGACACTTTCCAAGGGAAATGGGGCTACCCTCAGAGTACCTTAAACGTGGCGGATTTGACGAGGTCCACGGTGACGTAGGTTTTCCTCAGCTCCGCGTAAGAGCCGGACCCGTTGGAAATGATTTCCACCCCGTCGAGAGACATCGGAATGTGAGTGCTGGAGGGGTTCCAGAGCTCCTCGCAGATCTCGAAGCCCAGGCACGTGTCCTTGGTGGCGACGACGGCGTCCCCGAAAGGCACAGTCGTCTGCTGGGTTATGGCGGAGATCATTCTGGGGAGGTAGAACTCCTCCACCTGGCGGGGTTTCTGCCAGGCGGTGAACCATCTGCCCTCTCTGTAGTTTCCATCGTTGCAGAGCATCATTTTCGGTCGAATGAGGATAATTTTACTGTTGGAAAACAAACTCAAAATAATGAGGGGACCAAAAAGTGATATAAAACTTTTTTGCAGACGAATGACATTTACTCAAGAACATGATCCCGAATTGTACTGACCACAGAAAGCAAATCTTCTGTCGTTTTTATTTTAAACCGTTTAATTCAGGGGTGAGCAAACTTTTTAATCGATGGGCCAATTCAAATTGGGCAATTTTTTGGCGGACCGCACATAAAAATAATACTCCTAAAATTTTTACGCCTTTGTGTAAATGTAAAATGAAACTAGACATGTAAGAGGGAAATTTCAGTTTCCCCCTCTCAGATAAAAACAACAGAGGACTCACTGACCAATTAAGGAAAATCACTCTGCAGTTGTAGGCCACGTTCTTGTGCATGACCGGCATGCCGACGTCGATCAACATGTCCCTGCAACTGGGGTGTTTCAGCAGTTCCCCCAGGACCTGCCAGCTGTGGAAAAACGTGTCCGCCTCGTAAAAATGGTCCTCGCAGCTGTAACCGCTGAAACAGGAGATGGCCGCGTCAAACCCCCGTCTTTTCCCTTCGTCTTCTTAATCAGCACTCACCATATCTCGAGTTCAGGTCCAGCCCTGTACGAGGCGCCGGCTTCCTTGGCTTCTTCCACGCTCTGAGTTATTCTCTCGAGATTCCCCTCGAAGTCCAACGCCCATTGGTTGAGTGTGCACACGGC